>ML819589.1:30644-53419 GCA_009831015.1 Picea engelmannii
GAATAAGAATTAGTTGTTAGTTCTTCTTGCTTTCAATAGAATAGATTTCCTTTCATGCATTGCATTGAGCATTTAGATTTCCTTTCACGCATTAGAAATAGTTTTGCATTAGGCATTTAGTTCACTTGCCTCTTAGGCTAGATAGTTGTTCAATGAGAATTTTTACTTGCAGTAGTTGGTTGCCTTTACTTACTTGTATTTTGCTTTAGAAGGTTAGTTAGGTGCCTTTGCTTACTTGTCTTTTGCTTTAGTAGGTTAGTTAGGTGTCTTTGCTTACTTGTCTATTTTCTTTAATAGGTTATATAGGTGTTTTTTCTTACTTGCTTATTTATTTTCTTTCACAGGGTAGTTGCTCATTGAATGTAGGTTGGCAAGTTAAAGAAGTTTGTTTTTTTCATTTTCTTATTATGCTTAGTAGTTTTGCTTATCGTTAAACTAGTTTTCTTTACATAGAGTTTTCATTTGCTTTCCTAGGAACTATCCATCGACCCTTGGCCCAAAAGTACTTAGGTTACCTAGTTTCATTTTGCTTAGTAGGGTTTGTTCATTAGATAGTTTTGCTTGAGTAGATTAGCCTTAGATAGTTGCCTTCCTTAGTTAGATTGTACTCCTACCAGCCCTTCTACCTTTGGCATATATTTTGCTACAACTCTAAGTATACTTACCCTGGGTTGACAATTTAATGGAGGGTTTTTACTGTGTTTTTAGTGCATATATAACACCCATCATTTTTGGCGTCGTTGTCGGGGAGTTGTCTCAAGGTAAGAAGTAGTTAGGAAATAGATCATTTCTAGACCTTAGCATTAGATTGGTGGCGGGGGAACTTTAAGACAAGAGGTAAGAACCTATGCATCTGCTATAGCAGGTTCCCCCAAACCCAATGGTAGTTTTTCTTTTTGCTTTCTTTCATGAATAGAACTAGAGATCCAAAAGGTAGATACATTAAATCTAAATCAAACCTTTTAACCAAGGTTCCTTCTGACCTTTTTTGGGGAAGGAACATTCCACCCATAAGCTTTGCAGACCAATACCGAAAAATAGGAGCTATCTCAACCCAAAGAGCTAAAGAAGTCTCTAAAAGAGACTAAAACAGGGAGCACTATAGAATAAGAAATTGAAGCATCGGTAATAGTGGGACAGGAGGCAAGACCACTCGAGCCTTCCACAGAACCAAACAATACAACCTTTGTTTTCTTACCACCATCAGGAGATCCTAATTTTGTGGACATCATCTTTGTGTGAACCAATTTTTATCAAATGACAAGATGAATTCGAAGGTGATCATTAGTTTGGAAGAACTCTCTCAAATCCTAGCAACAGCTGGGATCTCTTCTTTTCAGAAAGAACACATCTTGACAATAGTCAAGAACCTATCTACCTCTCCAAAAATATTAGAAAATTCAAGGTCCTATGAGCTACAAAATGATTTTACTTTCCAAAATGTGAAGGAAACTGAGAAATTATGGACTACACCTAGTAGAGAGTAATCATTAAGACCTGAGATTGAGGAGTTCTCAACATCCATCTCAACAGATCCTTTATGTACTTCAGAAATCAATCATCCAAAAGAAGAGGATCTGCATAGCATGATGAAGGAGAGCATAGAAATTACTATTGATAAACATCAAGATTACATTGAAATTTGGTTTCAAGAGGTCATGAGGCCACAATACTATTCTCTTCTTCAACACCTTCTGATGCCAAAACAAGTAGGTTGGTTGGTTTTTCATATCTAGGTAATCACTGCGGTAAATTTTTCATATATGGATATGAGTATGTTTCTTATCTTGCTTCGCACATGGTTACATTGGAAGAGCTCTTACACTTGAATAAATATTTTCCCTTTCTTTTCAGATAGGGTAGGATAGTAAATAAAAGCTATATATTGTTAGTTTAGTTTAGAGTCTAATGCAGCCTCATTTTACATTTTTTTTTAAGAACTATGAGATACATGTTCCTATGACTTGATCTCATTGATCTCATTAGTTTATTATATTTTAGAGTGTGGTTTTTGTAAAAAATTTTAGAGATCTCTGTAGGTATTTATTTCACCACGAGTAGACAGTTTCAAGGAGATATAAAAAAAGAATTTTTCTTCAAAACATTGGTATACTTGAACCTTGTTGTCTGCTAAGCATCAAATGAATAATGACTTGTTGTAATTAGCCATATTTTTGCAAAGACTTTCATCTTCTTTTTATCAAGGCATCTTAAATAGCAGTTGCTCTTGAAACTCTTCACCACTATATAAGGAAGTGATACCATAACTATCAAACCTAGAGGTCTCTCATACAGTTTTTCCAAGAAACCTGAGTAAGTGAGTCAAGTTTCTTTATCAAAGAGTAACAACGAGGTCTAATTAGTGATTAGTCATGGAAACATCACAATAACTTACAAAAGAAGAAAGTAAGTTGAGCCTAGAGATACCTTTCTATTCTTTCTCAATGGTACCGTCCACTGCACACTAAATAGCTTGATTATATCATATCTTTAGATAGGCCATGTCCGCTTAAGTACCCCTTACATCGGGACAATCACTAAGTAATATAACGGAAATTCATCCTCTAACATAAATACCATCCCAATTGAAAAAAAAAAAAAAAAAGAGAAAGAAAAATTTGTTTTCACAGTTGTTCCCCCATCTTCTTGCATAAGCAATCTTATACTAAAATCTTAAAGGATGGAGGGCCAGTCTCTGAGGGTTTAAGAGGATAACCCACCGGAATACTAAACAGGTATGTTGGCAGTGGGTACCGGCCTGTGGTATGACTAGGTAAACCCGTCAGAGTACTAAACAGGCTTGCTGCCAGCGGAGCATTCTACCTAGTGAGGATGGTAATCTGCCAAAAATAAATAATAAATTTAAACTTGTCCTGATGTACGGCATTACTTGTAGACAAAGCTAACATGACGTATGTATGGTTAAGCTAAGGTTAATGAATCTCATACACTTTACATTGGGAAATAACTCTAAGACTATCTTGAAACTCTCTTGCCTATCTCTTCTTATATATATATAGGATCTCTTATCCTATAGGTGGGGCCATCTTCTAACCGTCTCATCAGACCAATCTGTGAAATTTATCTCTACACTTAACAAGCTGTAAATCTTCGGCTATTGGGAGAACTGACTAGTTTCCTATATTTTTTATTGTGAGGTGTCATAATACTTAGGTGTGGTGGAGGGGTTCATGAGTTGACAAATGATCATTGCCTAAAGAAGTAAATCTTTGTAAACATTTTGTATTATTTTCATGATACAGGTTATTACATCAGTAGTCATTTTATCTTGAAGTGCTAAACTCCTATGTGCTATAAATTATTGTATATGTCCTTAACAGACCACTCTGTTGGTTTATTTTTGTTACAGGTTGTTCATTGTAGGTTTGACATTAAATTTTTTTTACAGGTCGTTCATTGTAGGTTTGACATTCCATGTTCTATGCAAGTGGATTGAGTGAGCATGGTGGAAAAATCAACAACAGTGGAACACTCTTAGCCTGCCTCAACTCCTATTCACTATGTTCGCGGCCTCTGAGGAATCAATTTCCTTAGCCACAAATCTCCCAAGAGTTGGAGACCGCTGATTTAAACACCACCAGTTGCCAAGAGAAAGTTATAACAGGGTTTTCAAAACTGAGTTTCAGAACATCTCTGGAGCTAAGGGATACTCCAAGGAGTAGATAAAATAGGATCTAATCAACCCTCTCATAATCATCACCAGATTGATTACATGTGAAGGTAGATATTTCGTCTTTAAAGCCTGTCAATTTCGATTATTAGCTCATTTTCAGTTCAATAAGCCATTGTAACTTTTCCTTTTACTTCTTGAAGAGTCTAGAGAATATGTCTTCCCAAGTGAGGAAGGATGTAACCAATCCCCATAAAAACATATTTCACCACAACCTTATCAAACTACTTGTCTTAGCCGAGTTGGAAAAACAGGAGAAAACGTGGGATGAGTTCATTTACCAATTTTCAAACCCTCATCTTACAATCAAGACTAGCAAGAAAACTGTTGATCTAGGGATTGTTACGCCACCCAAACCCTCATGCTCAAGCTATTCCTTTATCGGAGAAACTTGTTGATATCCCTGCAGCCTCATCAGGAAAAAAGACCAAGAAGCCTATTGCTAATTCATGGCACGAGGACGTGCCATATCTTTGGTCTGGGGGGGGGTTCCTGAGAAAAAAAAATGCTTAGCATTTCCCATTTGTATAGCAAACCCATGAGAAGAGGAAGTAGGATTTCTATCAAAATTCTGTCATACTGTCTTTTTACAAAGTCTTGGGATATTATATTAGCAGTTGTTTGTATTTGTATGCTAAATTATATACTGCTAACATCATTGTGTGTTTTATAATCTCCTATGCATTTTTATGTTTATTCTATAGAAGATTGTTTATACTTAACTACTCTTTGTGACAAATACAGAGAGATTACAACTGCTAAATACTTACTGTCATTTGTATTCCAAGCTTATGAAAAGAGGATCAGTTGTTTGAATTGTTACATATTAGTGACAGGTAATAACAATTCTCACCATGCCTACCAGTACAAACCAAGCCTTTTGTTAGTATCTGTCAGTTTTGTCAGTCGCCAATGATCAAATTTACTCTTTCATGTGATTGATAGGGTTATTAGGTCAAATTGTTATATTTTCAAAATAAACTTATCAAATAAAATTTGACATATCTTGGTTGTAAAATTGTCATTGGTGTGTCTAGGTGTCATTACTACTCCCTCCACTCATCCAAGGTCATAAATTCTCATCATGGTCATGTCATCCTTCCTTGTCATAAATTTTCAAATGATTGTCATGGTCAAAGTTATACTTAAAAATTGGTTTTTGAATTAAGGAAGATGAATTTGACAAAAGTGAAAGAGGTTTTTGTCAATAATAGACCAAGAAACAAAAACCTCCTTCATTTTATGTACGGGTGTTATTTTTTGAGAGAAATCCCCCAAATATAGTCACTATAGGAGGGTTTTTGCACATTTGGACAGCTTGACTCGAAGTCAGTTTTTTAGAGGTTTGGAGAAGGCATTTGCAGTTCTTGATGGTTCCATTGTGTAGAAGACATCATAAATTTCCATCCATACCACTTTCAACCCAGAATTCCTCTGGGAAGGCCTCCAAAATTCCTATCAAAGACCATGCTACGATTCTGCTAAGAGCATGTTGCGCTTCTACAATTTTTGAGTAACCAACTTCAATATGGGATTCTAAACAAATGGGAAAGTAATTTTGAAGCCTCGAGGAGTTTTTTGTTCATAACATACCAAAATACAATAACCTCTCTCATTTTTTTAATATACTTTATGGTTTGGGATATATTCTATCATATTAGAGGCATATGCTTTCAGAAAATAAAACACTCTATTTTTTTCCTGTTATAGTCATATTTTCTTTTTGTGTTTTCCTAATAACAGGGAATGAATTTTTGAAAACCAAGAGAGGTTTTTATCAAGGACATATTAAAAAACAACAACCTCTCTTAGTTTCTAAATATACATTATGGTTTTGGATATATTCAATTCTCTTAGAGGCCTAATTTTTCAGGAAATAAAACATTATGTTTTTCTTGTTTTAGTCATGTTTTCTTGGCGTGTTTTCCTAACAACTGAAAGAGAATTTTTGTCAAGTACATATTCGAAAACAAAAACCTCTCTCATTTTTTACACGGCTATTACTGTCTTGTAGTTACAAATGTCACTTGGATACCTATTTTTCAAAAGTTTGCCAGGCCAGAATTGTTGCGCTTATGGGAAGTCACTTTTGAAACTAATTTTGCAGAGGTAAAATTGTTGTTTTGCATGGTTTAAAGGATCAAGGGTATAATATACATCTCAAGTCTTCCTTACATGTCATGAACAGTCTCCAAAAACTCCAAACCCTCCAGTTCAAACTTAGAGAGCATGAAACACTGAGTTGTCATTTACGCCATGATAATGTTGTCCTACAACCCAAGATGAATTCTCTACAGCGTTAGGTTGATCATATGAACTGCCACCAATAATAGTCTTTGGATGCAATTGAAACACCATGGAAATCCTAAGTCAAAATCCCCCGGCCAAGAGGGAGAAGATTCTAAAGCTAATCCACCCCCTCCTTCGCAAGTTTAGTCATAAAGGGCAATTTCTTTTTGTTTGTAGTAGAACCTGCAAAATCTTAGGTGTGGGGGTAATTTTGGGCCCGAGATATGATCAATTCTATGACAGTTATTATACACTTTTGCCAAATGTATATATGTGTTTTTCATCTTTTGACGGATCTTTTTGAAGAATTTCATGATAAAACGGTATGATCGAGCATAATTGTATCGAGAATAATTCATCATGTTCTATGATTTCCAAGAGCTAATTCATGTTTTTCTGGTGTTACAGGACAAAAACACACTACATTTCTAGTTCCGACACTTGATCTGACACTCCTTCCAGCACTCATTCCAGCACTCCGTCCAACACCTCTTCTTGCACAAAAATGTAGGGTGACTTGGTGGTTATGGCATTGGCGACCAATAATGGGCAAATCGGAAACATGGATTTTGCTCATGCTTATCCCCTCTAGCTACTGAACTCTTGACAACTCGATTTTGGGTTGTTATGGTGGGTGATTATTGGCTCGCTATGTTTCGGCAGTTAGGGCGCCATTAATGAAATTTGCCAATTTTAGAATGGTTGGAACCTCTTATGGTCAACCACTTGGTCTGTAAACATTATAAATACCACTATGGTGGTCAGATAATTGTTAAGCAGTAGAAGAAGTCGTGTGTTAGAGCCAAAAACAATTTTGGCTCTGTTTTTACATTTTCAATTGCCAGAATTGTGTAATACTGCGTTTTTCAAGTTTTAATGGTGAATACGTTTTGTTGAGCTCGTGGTGTGCATCTGAGAAGTGACCATGACTTGCTGGGGGGGCCACCAGCAGTCTGGTAATTCTTCTTTAGTTTATTTATGCATTTTATAGCTTAGATGTCTTTTTCTCATTTTTGTACATGAATTTTTATTTTATTTCTTTATCATAATAATTTGTTGTTATAGCTTGACTGTGTAAGTTCTCTTTTGCAGATTAGTATGAAGGTTTTTTTTAATATGCATTGATTTTATAATTAGGAACGAGTTTGCAAACTCATACACTAAGTCCATGTGAAATTAAATGTTAGATTGAATTTTATTTATGTTTTTAAAATCAAATTTAAAATAGAAGTTAAAATAGAGTAGAACTGATTTTTATTTCATGCTTTCTTTAACCAAGGCTTCGGTGCATGGATAGGGTTAGTTTCAAGTTTTTATTTGTAGATTGCCTATTTAATTGTTATTTAGATTTTGTTTGAGTAGTTGTTCATTATTTTACTTGCCATATGCTAGAACCATGTTTTAATTTATGTTTTTAAGCATTTTCCTTCTTGCAATTTGAATTGTTAAAATAGATATAGCATAGTTTTATTTTATGCAATTTCTTTCCTAGAACTAGATTGTAATTCCAGCTTTTAGTTAATGATTGAATTTAGTTATTAGTTTGCTTATGTTAGTATAGAATGCATGTGAATTTCATAGATTAGAAGATAGTCTCCTTGCTTTCATAGTTTAGAAGATAGTCTTATTGTTGATGTAGGATGGATAAACGTTGCTTTGATAGATTAGATAGTAGTTTGCTTAACATAGAATAAGAATTAGTTGTTAGTTCTTCTTGCTTTCAATATAATAGATTTCCTTTCATGCATTGCATTGAGCATTTAGATTTCCTTTCACGCATTAGAAATAGTTTTTCATTAGGCATTTAGTTCACTTGCCTCTTAGGTTAGATAGTTGTTCAATGAGAAGCTTTACTTGCAGTAGTTAGTTGCCTTTGCTTGTATTTTTCTTTAGTATGTTAGTTAGGTGCCTTTGCTTACTTGTCTTTTGCTTTAGTAGGTTAGTTAGGTGTCTTTGGTTACTTATCTATTTTCTTCAATAGGTTAGATAGGTGTTTTTGCTTACTTGCTTATTTATTTGCTTTCACATGGTAGTTGCTCATTGAATGTAGGTTGGCAAGTTAAAGAAGTTTGCTTTTGTCATTTGCTTATTATTCTTAGTAGTTTTGCTTATCATTAAACTAGTTTGCTTTACATAGATTTTTCATTTGCTTTCCTAGGAAATATCCTTCGACCCTTGGCCCAAAAGTACTTAGGTTACCTAGTTTCATTTTGCTTAGCAGGGTTTGCTCATTAGATAGTTTTGCTTGAGTAGATTAGCCTTAGATAGTTGCCTTCCTTAGTTAAACTGTACTCCAACTAGCCCTTCTACCTTTGGCATATATTTTGCTACAACTCTAAGTTTACTTACCCCAAGTTGACAATTTAATTGAGGGTTTTTACTGTGTTTTTACTGTGTTTTTATTGCATATATAACACCCATCACTCCACTATAGGATCAGGAGAGATCCGGGATCGTTGAATCGGAGGATAGGTGAAAAAGTGTCATCCGATGAAAAGAAAGCAAGGGCTAAGGTCACAACTGTCATATCCCATTAGAGAGTGAGATCAATGGACAAGAGGCATTGCGGGGAACCAAGTTGCTTGGGAGATAATTTCCCAAGGCAGTCCCACAATCCAAACCACGGTTTCACCGAGGAGTTACGTCTCAGCGTCAGAAGAATTGTGGGGTGAAAAGCAGGTTACTCCAAACCACCGATGCATGCCCCCACAATTTGAAAGGTAGACAGTGATGTCACATGTTAGGTCTTGGACATCGAAACTCCGTATAGCCGAAGTAGATCCTAACCGTCCATCACCAAGAGGTACGTGTTAGCAGATCAGTAACTCTGAAGAAATCAGTTCGAGAGGTTTTCAATTAAGATTTGAAACTCCCGAAACCCGAAGAGATGAGAGTTGAAGTAAATCTCAAGCGTCAGATCGTCCGAGGTGAATCTGGGCCATCTGATCCAGAAGAGACGTGGCGTAAATCTATGGATTTCGGGTGAAGGATTGAAGTAAGCCTCAACCATATGATTCAAGGGGACACGTGGAAAAATCTCGTGTACTTCGAGGAGGTTTGAAGTTTGAGATTTTCGAAACCCGAAGATCCGAAAGGATCTCAGCCATTGATCTGTCGAGAGCCACGTGTCACCAAATCCAGGGCTTCGGATAAAAGCCAATGGGGCCAAATAAGTTTTGAAAATTGATATTTCTGAAGTCCAAAGACCCAAAGTGAGCCTCAACCGTCATATTGAGGAGGAAACATGGTGTAGATCAGTGGAATCCGAGTGAATACCCAAAGTGAATCTTAGTCATCCGATCCAGAAGGACATGTGGCGACAGATTGTGCAGTCTGGAGACTAGCCACTCCAGTGGGGAAATATGTGACAGGTTGCATTGGGTCGAAAACTCATAAAGGCTCGAAGGCCGGAGTACATATCAACCGTTGATTTCCAAAAGACACACGTCGAAGGATCATCGACTTCAGGTGAAAGCACTCTGGGAGAAAGTGTAGGAGGAAAGTTTTGAAACTTCCAAAGCCCGAAGAGCTAAAGCAATTCACAGTCGTTGATCTGTGGGAGGACACCCATCAATAGATCATGAACTCTGGGTAAAAGTGTTCCAGGCAGAGGCAAGCGAGGAAAGTTGAGACCCCCGAAGCGCGGAGTCCCGAAGTGGATCTCGATCATTGATCGTGAAAGAGGACGAGGACCATTGATTCGGTCCTGGCTAAAAGTTTCGAAGTCCCAAATCTCTAGACAAGCATTTTTTCAGCTATGCGTAGGGTCATGGCCGTGGTCATATGTAGATTTAGATCTAAGGGAAGGAGGGATAAGGACCGAATTGGTGGTCTTCGAGACAGAAAGGTGATAAGAAAGGATTTATCCGTGCTTTCTAGTCGTGGTCACCTGGGAAGGTGGTTTGAAGGAAGCGTCTACGTAGGATGAAATTCTGTGTTAGCCAACGATAGCAGGACACTGTTATTTTTGGAGAATGGGGATATGATCTCCATGAACAAAAAAAGAAAGAGACTTGTAGCATGGTTTGGCAATTTTGTTTATCATATGCATAATTCTAACAAAATGGTCGCTTTCACATTTTGCAAAATTAAGGGGTTTAAACACATCAGCTCAGGATGTGTATTAAGGAAATGGAAGAAGTCAAGGGAGCCTCCAGTCATGATAAGGAGGCCAAAGGCCAGAATACCAGAGTTGGTAATGCAGAGATCGAGTCTAATGGACGCAAGCGAAAAGGAGAGCAGGAAACATTAATATAAACGGTAAGAAGCTTGAAGATGGAAGTGCAAAGATACAAAGCAGACAACGAGAGACTGATGAGAGAGAAAAGTTAGATAAATGCTTGAGTGTTGCAAAGCTTAAATCAGTTGCAGAGACAAATGAAGAAGGGATCAAACTCAAGACAAGAGGAAGAAGGCAGGTGCCATGAAAGAAGGGATAATCATGGAAGAGTTGGTTATTCCAGAAGTGCTAGCAGAGCTCATGGGCACCACTCACCTCCTTACTTAAAAAGAAAGTTTTATGCATCAGATGATCTTGTAAGCAGTCCAAAGGCGTCTCTTATCAAACACCAAAGAAGGAAACAAGAGGTAGATAGTTTTCAAGGAGAGTTGAGAAAGCTCAAGCCACCTTCCTTTGAGGGTGAAATAGAAAGGGAAGATGATGTCAAAGTATGGTTGCTTGTGCTCAGAAGATATTTTTAGTTGCATAACTATTCGTCCAATCCGGAAGCCAATATTTCCACCTACCATTTACACGGGAAAGTTGCATGTGGTGGGACCAACTGAAGCAAGTGGAGCACATTAAAGAGAGTAGGATCACTTGGAAGTAGTTCAAGAAGTACATACAGAAGGAGTACCTCTCAGAGCATTTCTATGACAGGAAAATGCAGGAGTTCTTTGAACTCGGGTTGGGAAGCATGACTATGGCAGAGTACAAGAAGTTCTTGGGATTGTTGAAGTATGTCAGGTTCATTGGTGATGAGAAAGTGAAAATACAGAGATTTCTAAGTGGACTTCCAGCCTTTTATAAGGAAAATATCAAGTATGATGAGCCCAAGACCTTGACTGAAGCCATCAGGAAGGATAAATACCTGTATGAGCAAGGCTGGGGAAGAGAAATTCTACAGAAATCTTGGAAGGACAAGAAAAATGTGAAGTTAGATCAGAGGAGGAAAGGATTCAAACCTTCCTTCAATAGGAATGAGCCTAAAATAAATCATCAAGATCAGTATGCTAAGGGAGATTTCAAGAAGGAAGATTCCTTGGGAAAAAGGGGAATACCACCAATCCAATGCTAGGGATGCAAGGAAGATCACATGTACAAGGATTGCCCACACAGAAAGGACAGAGTGAAGACTGTGCACAACATCCAAGAAGCTACAACAGTCGAAGATATGGAAAGAATCTATGCAACCTTAAATGATCGACAAGAAGAGTACCAGTCCAATATGATCAAGGTGGAAGGTAAGATCATAAATCAGAATGTTGATATCTTGATTGATTCAGGAGAAAGTCATTGTTACATTGATCCTGAGATAGTGGATAAATTACACTTGGAGAAAAGTAAACTTGGAAAAACAAGTTTGGTTCAGTTAGCCACTAGAAACAAAAGAAGAATCCATGATATGGTCAAAAGTTGTTCCATAAGTCTTAATGGCGCGAATACTAGCATTGATCTAAATATCATACCATTAGCGTCTTATGATATTCTGATTGGAATAGATTGGTTGGACAAGCATCATGTTGTCCTAGATTGTCATAACAAGACATTTACATGTCTTGATGGAAATGGAAAACAGAGCACTAGGAAAGGAGTCCCAAGACCCATCGCTATAAGGGATATTTTAGTGTTATAGCTAAAAATATGTTTTAGGAAAGGATGTCAACTATATGCAGCTCATGTGGAAGATCTAGAAAATACAAAGGGGCCAAGCCTTGAATATTTCTCAGTGCTATGGGATTTTGAAGATGTATTCCAAGAAATACCAGGATTGCCACCAAGGAGGGAGATAGATTTCTCAATTGATTTAGTGCTAGGAGTTGCCCCAGTGTCAAAAACACCTTACAGAATGAGCACACCAAAGTTAAAAGAATTACAAATGCAGTTGGAGGAATTGTTGAAGAAAGGGTACATACATCCAAGTGTTTCACCTTGGGGAGCACCAGTACTTTTTTTCAAAAATAAGGATGGAACCTTGAGGCTGTGTATTGACTTCCGACAGCTGAACAAGTACACTATAAAGAACAAGTATCCTCTACCTCAAATTGATGACCTATTTGATCAGCTAAGAGGAGCAAAGATATTCTCAAAGATTGACCTGAGGGAAGGATACCATCAGGTAAGAATCAAGGAAGAAGACATTCATAAGACATCCTTTAGGACCAGGTATGGGCATTATGAGTTTGTAGTGGTGCCATTTGGACTGACCAATGCACCAGTTGTCTTCATGTGCTTAATGAATAACATATTCAGAAATTATTCGGATAAGTTTGTCATAGTATTCATGGATAACATACTTATCTATTATAAGTCTGAAGAGGAGCATGAACATCACTTAAGACTAGTATTGCAAGTACTAAGAGAACATCAGTTGTATGCCAAGTTGAGTAAGTGTTTTTTTTATCAAAAGCAGATCCATTACTTGGGACACATTATTTCAGAGCAGGTCATAGCAGTAGATTCAGAGAAGATCGAAGCCTTTAGAGGATGGCCAACACCTAGAAATATGTCAGACGTCAGATCTTTTATGGGATTAGTTGGCTACTACAGAAGATTCATAGTAGGGTTCTCTAAGATTTCTCACCCCATCACTTCTTTGCAAAAGAAGGGAACTAAATTTAAATGGACACTCAAGTGTGAAAATAATTTTAACATGTTGAAGGAATTACTTACTAGTGAACCTATGTTAAAGATTGTTGACCCAAATGAAAGTTTTGTGGTATGTACAGATGCATGTAAGGAAGGACTTGGGGGAGTCCTCACGCAAAATGGACATGTCATTGGATATGAGTCCGAAAATATTAACGAACATGAGAGGAACTATGCCACGCGTGACTTGGAACTTGCTGCCATTATTCACACCTTGAGGATGTGGAGGCATTATCTCATGGGGAAGAAATTTGAATTAAAGACAAACCACATTGGCCTGAAGTATCTTTTTGAACAACCAACATTGAATGCCAGGCAAACAAGATGGCTGGAATTTTAAAGTGAATATGACTTCGATATCAAACATATCAAGGGCAAGGAGAATAAAGTTGTCGATGCACTTAGTAGAAGAGTGCATCTCATGCATGCTACTGCTATCAGTATGAATTAGTCGGACTTGAAGAGAAAAATTTTAGATGGTCTTGTTACAAATCAGCATTATCTACAGGTAAAGGAAAACTTATAGCAAGGAAATGTACAATAGAAAATAAAGGAGTATGAGATAAGGGAAGACAAATTACTCATGCATAAAAATAGAATCTATGTTCCTAGCTCTGGAGAACTGAGGAATTTGGTACTGAAGGAAATGCATGATGTTCCTTATGTTGGACATCCCAGTTACCAGAAAACAATTACAGCAGTAAGAAGCCAGTTCTTTTGGCCAGGAATGAAGAAGGATGTTGCCGATTACATCGCTCGATGTATGAAATGTCAAACAGTGAAGGCTGAGCATAGGCACCCAGCAGGTTTGTTGCAACCATTGCCAATTCCAGAGAAGAAATGTGAAGTGGTCACCATGGATTTCATCACAGGATTACCCAGAATGAATAAGCAACATGATTCAATCATGGTGCTGGTTGAAAAATTAACAAAGGTTGCTCATTTTGTGCCTCTGAAGACAACGCATATAGTGGCTAATATTGCAGAAATTTTCATGAAGGAAATTGCTAGGTTGTATGGGATACCTAGGACAATCGTCTCGGATAGAGATACGAAGTTTACCTCCAATTTTTGGAGGGGATTATTTAAAGTATTTGGCACAAATCTAAACTTTAGCACAGCATATCATCCCTAGACAGATGGGCAAACAGAGAGAGTCAATCGAATAATTGAAGATATGTTGAGAATGTATGTGATGGATAAGCCATCTAAGTGGGAAGATTACTTACGCTTGGTTGAGTTTGCATATAATAATGGGTATCAGGCTTCATTGAGAATGATCCCATTTGAAGCCTTGTATGGTAGGAAATGTGATACTCCAGTAGGTTGGGACAACCTAGTAGATAGAGTGGTACTTGGGCCGGAGCTGCTCAAGGACGTGGAAGACTAGGTGGTTAAGATCAAGCAAAATTTAAAGGCAACTCAGGATAGACAGAAAGATTATGCAGACAAGAACAGGACAGCTAGAGAATTTAAAGTAGAGGAGCATGTACTTTTGAAAGTAAAGCCCAAGAAAAGCTCATTGAAATTGGGTAGTTGTACAAAGCTGGCAGCCAGATTTTGTGCTCCATTTGAAATATTGGACAGAATAGGGCCAGTTGAATACATGCTTGCATTGTCTGCTTCCATGAATGTGCATAATATATTTCATGTATCTTTACTAAAGAAATGTGTACATGACCCTAACCATGTTATTGATTGGCATCTAATTCAGGTAGAGACGGAGGGATATTTCCAGGTTCAGCCAGTGCAGGTATTGGACAGAAAAGTCAAAATGCTTCGGAATCGAATTATAAAGCTGGTAAAAGTTCAGTGGACCTGATATGGTCCTGAAGAAGCTACCTGGGAGCATGAGGAGCCATGCGGGCAGAGTACCCGCGACTTTTTGAATAAATTTGAGATCTTGATCTCTATTTTGTATATGCACTGAGGACAGTGCCAAAATAAGGAGGAGGGGATGTAACACCCCAGGTTTTGAACCCCCAGTTTAAATAATTTATTGTTACAATGTTGAGAGGCCAGGGTTCCCAAACAATTATGAAAAGGTTAGTGTGCCCAATATATGTAATGTTTTCTATCATTATTAATAATAAATACATGGTTGGTTGCTAGATGGATAAGGACTAGAGTTATGGGGGGCTATGATTCCACAAGAGAGGGGGCTTGAGGGGCTAAGTGTTTATTCCTATGTTAATTAACATTTTTGTCTAAGGGAGGGGATCGGTTATGTGAGCTTCTTGGTGAAGGACAGGAGGTTCTTGATTCCCCACGAAGTTACTTAAACCCGCCTTTGGTTTGATGGAGGGGTTCGACTGATGGCTTGTTCATTGATTTCCTGTATTTTCATTCATTTCCCTCACGCACTTTCATGCGCCCATTTACCCATTTATTGATCCATCTGCACCTGCATCTTATCTTGGAAAAGGGAAAGGGACTCTTGAATATTAGCCACGGGATAGTTGGTTGTAATGGTCACTTTTGCAATCTAGTCATGACCTAGGGCCTGCATGTTTGAGATGCGTTGGCCTATGCCCTATTTTTCTCACAACTGCGAGTCTTGTGAGTTCCAGCATTGATATTTTGGACCAGCTGTGTTGGAGGCCCTACAAAAAGGAGAAGGAATGGCTGAGGGACTGCGTCGCAGAGAAGGGTGGAGGTCCATTCTCTTGGGTGGTACAGGCTAGGTAGAAGAGAGTTGGGTACTTGGATTGTTGTGGGTGTTGGGAAACATGTGAGACCTTGAGAGCTGACTAGTTTGGGAACCCAAGTACACTCTGGAACCATCCTTGTGGATTCATAGCTCTGGCTCGGGGGTGACACTATTGTTGAGATTTGGAGCAGTGGTGTCTACGGTTGGGTGGAACGTCCTTGGTCTGCAGCCAGTTGGTGTCGCCTTTTTATAAAGATAAGTGCTCTCTATTGTGATATTATTATCTGTGTATGAATGTATTCTAATATGTATATTTAATTATCGTTTAATTGAATATTTAGACTATGCATGCTTGCTGACTACTGTTGTGCATGTCGTTAAAAAATGTATCAGTAAGAGAAAGAAGTCCAAGGGTGGGCGTGAAGGTTGTGTGCCCCGACCTGTGGGTGGCTGGGTATGTTACAGTTGGGGTTGTGGAGAAGAACATCTACTGAGGGACTGTCAATATAGGAAACAGAACAATAGGAGGGTCTACAACATCCAAGAGGCTACCATGGTCAATGATGTGGCTAGGAGCATGCCACGGATTTATGCAGCTTTGGATTATAAACAAACCGACCACCAAGCTTTAGTGGTGGAGATGGAAGGTATGATTTCCAACCATCCAGTTTCCATTTTAATTGAACTTGGTTCTAATTTGAGTTATGTTTCCCCTCAAACTGTTGAGAAATGTAAATTGCAACAAGTTAAACATGTTAAATCATGGGTGGTATAGCTAGCCACTGGAACCAAAAGAAAAGTAACAGAGGCCATACCAGCATGCCAATTCATTATGAGTGGATTTCCCACCCAAGCAAACCTAAACATACTTCCTTTAGGATCTTATGACATGATGATTGGCATGGACTAGTTGGCTTCCCATAAAACCAATTTGGATTGTTACAACAAAACTTTGGAGTGTGAAAATGAAGAAGGGTGAAAGCTAACCCTACAAGGGATTCAAAATCATGTCTCAGTAAGACAAATATCAGCACTTCAAGTGAAGAAGTATTGCAGAAAAGGATGTCCTTTGTATGCAATACAAGTTTTGTAATTTGTTAAGGATGACAAACCAAGCCTAGAGGACCATCCCATATTGAGAGAGTATAAATATGTGTTCCCAGAAGAGGTTCGAGGTCTACCTCCAAGAAGATACATTGAATTTTCAATAGATCTTGCACCAGGAGCGATGCCAATGTCTAGAAAACCCTATAGAATGAGTACAACAGAGCTAGTTGAGCTCAAACTACAGCTAAAGGAAATGATGGACAAAGGCTACATTCAGCCTAGTGTGTCTCCACGGGGAGCACCAACCTTGTTTGTCCAAAAGAAGGATGGAACACTTAGGTTGTGCATAGACTATAGACAACTCAACAAGACAACCATAAAGAATAAGTATCCCTTGCCAAGGATCGATGACTTGTTTGACCAATTAAGGGGTGCTACCATTTTCTCCAAGAGGTCTGGATACCACCAGATCCAAATTAAGGATGAAGACATCCAAAAAACAACATTTAGGACAAGGTATGGTCACTATGAATTTGTGGTGGTTCCATTTGGTCTAACCAATGCACCAACCACTTTTATGTGCTTAATGAATAATGTACTTAGTAAATTCTTAGACAGATTTGTATTTATTTTCATTGATGATACCTAATCTATTCTAAGAATAGGGAAGAGCATGAAGAACATCTCAAGTTAGTGCTTCAAGTACTTAGAGAACATCATCTCTATTCTAAGTTTAGTCAGTGTGACTTTTTCCAGAAACAAGTCCATTACTTACGCCATGTCATTTATGAAGAAGGGGTGGCAGTTGATCCTGACAAGATAAAAGCCATTATAGATTTGCCTACCCCAACGAATGTATCTGATATCAGATCCTTTATGGGCCTAGTAGGATACTATAGGAGGTTCATAAAATAATTTTCCAAGATTGGTTTCCCAATCACTTCCCTTCAGAAAAAGGGAGTTAAATTCATTTGGACATCAGAATGTGAAGAGAGATTCCAAGAGCTGAAATACCTTCTAACCAATGCACCTGTGCAGAAGATTGCAGACGCAAACAAGGACTTCCTTGTGTGTACATATTTCTGCAAGGAAGGACTAGAAGGAGTCTTTATGCAATAAGAACATGTAATTTGCTATGAATCCAGAAAATTGAATGAGCATGGAATCAATTATGTGACCCATGATCTAGAATTGGCTGCCATAGTGTATGCTTTAAAAATGTGGAGGCATCACCTCCTAGGTAGAAGATTTGTGCTTATGACAGACCATTGTGGGTTGAGGTACCTATTTGATCAACCAAAAATTATTGCTAGACAAGCTAGATGGATGGCTCTCCTTAGTGAGTTTGATTTTTAAATCAAACATATCAAAGGAAAATAAAATAGGGTGGTTGATGCCCTTAGAAGAAGTGTGAAAGTGATTCACATGGAAATGCTAAGCACCTGTGAAACAGATGTCAGGGAGAGAGTCAAGAGTGCACAAGAAACCGATGCATTCTTCCAGACTATAAAATCGTACCTAGAACAAGAGCTCAGAGGGATGAAGTACGAAGGTTATCAAATGTTGAATCATGGTTTTCTAACTTACAAAGGTAGGTTGTATATCCTAAATTGTGACTACTTGAAGAGGTTCATGATGGATGAACTACAAAAAGACCATATATTGGTCATCCTGGTTATCAGAAAATGATTACGGCCACTAGGAAACTATTCTATTGACCAGGAATAAAGAAGGACATAGCTAACTACTTGGTTAAATGTCTAGAATGTCAGCAGGCTAAGGAAAAACACTAGCATCCAGCAAGGTTCTTGCAGCCCCTACCAATTCCAGAATGGAAATCGGAAACCATCTCCATGGATTTCATCACCTGATTACCAAAATCAGCCAAGCAGAATGATGCCATTATGTTAGTGGTGGACAAATTGAGCAAGGCTGCTCACTTCGTTCCCGTCAAGTCAACTTGCAAGGCAATAGATATTCCCAGTATCTTCATGAGAGAAATATTTCGGTTGCATGACATGCCTAAGGAGATCATATCTGACAGAAATGCGAAATTTACTTCGAGATTTTGGAAATCTTTAATGGATGCTTTTGAGACTAAATTGTTGTTTATCACAACCTATCACCCTCAAAATGATGGGCAGACAGAGAGGGTGAACCAAGTATTAGAGGACATGTTAAGGATTCATGTAATGCATCAGCCTAAGAAGTGGGAAGACTACCTACCACTGGTAGAGTTTTCCTACAACAATGGCTATCAAGAGTCATTGAAGATGAGCCCTTTTGAAGCCCTCTATGGTAGACAGTGCAAGATTCCAATCAGCTGGAATAATCTAGTAGACAGAATTACAATCGGGCCAGACATGCTAAAAGAAATGGAACAACAAGTAATTTAAATAAAACAAAATTTGAAAATAGCTCAGGATAGACAGAAAATCTATGTAGATAGAAAGAGGACTCCTAGAGAGCTCAAAACAAGGGATCATGTGTATCTATGAGTTAGATCCAGGTAAATCTCCTTGAGGATGGCAGCTTGTGCCAAGATGGCACCTTGGTATTGTGGACCCTTTGATATTTTGGATAGAGTGGGACATGTAGCCTATAGGCTAACACTTCCTCCCACATTGAAGGCACATAATTTTTTCCATGTTTCTTTATTAAATAAATATGTACATGATTCTAATCATATTATTGACTGGTCTCTGATTCAGGTGGAACCAGAGGGAGAATTCCTATTAGAACCTCAATGAATAATAGACAGGAAGGAAACCCCACTCAGGAGCACAACCATCGCACATGTCAAGGTGTAGTGGAAACACTTTGGCCCAGATGAGGCTACATGGGAGATGGAGGATGCCATGAAACATGCATATCCATTTTTGTTTACTTATGTACATACAAAGCACATCAGCAGATAGAACATCGAGGACGATGTTCCTTTAAGGGGGAGGGGATTGTAATACCCATGTTTCCCCAAGTTTGTAAATATAACTATAATTGGACAAGAGACTATGCCAGACTAGATGTGTGTGAATGTTTGATTTGATGAACCTTTGTATAAAAGTTCAATGTATGTATTTTATGTTATTAATAGAAAATGGACAAGTGTTTCATAACTCCTGAAAGGGGGGTTTGCCAAGATAAACCATGGATGCTATGAGAGAGATGGTGAGGGGAACTAGGAATGGTTTATATGACCCCTCCACCAAACCAATACTTTACTAGAATTAATGGCTCATACCTAGAACAATTATGTGACCCATAAATGAATTACCAGTCAGAGTGGTAGCTGGAAGAGTCCTCCTCAAGTTTTAATGAGGAGATGGGGCAAAGTACTCATCTGCAAGACTTCCAGACCTGACCACAATCTGGGGATTCAGACCCATGCAACCTTGTTGAGGAAGACAAGAAAGAGGTAATTTGTGGGCAGAGGAAAGGGGGCGAAGAAGCAGATCTGCGAAGAGGATAGAGTCGAAAAGACCAATATCGAGAAGAGAAAAGAACGCATGTAGCTCTCTGGTTCGAAGAAGAACTAATAAATAAGCTCGTTCTGGGCGCAAGAAGTGGTTGGTATGGTTTTCGTTACAAGACAATAAACGAGGTTGATGAGTGACTATGGAAGTACTCATGCAGACCTCCTTGCTTGGTATAGAGAAAAATGGTTGCCAAGGTCTCGTGGGAGGAGGAGAGTAACCTTTGTCCCTAATTGTTGTTGAGAAAGAAGCAAGAGTCTCTCTTAGAGCATCATGGTCTAGCTCGGGGGTGGCCAGTGGTAAATCCATCGGGAGTGGTTGTGCCTATGGTTGGGTGGAAACAGACACCCCTTTTAGCAGTCACTTCATGGTTTTCAGTTTCTGATAAGTATTTTCATACTCTGTGTGATGTGTGTTGAAATGGAAATGGTGATTGAATGCATATATATATATATATATGTGTGTGTGTGTGTGTTTATGAATGAGTTCGGTATTGAATGATTAAAGGTAGAAATATGTATTGTCTCTGTGAACCCATGCTTTTGAATGGTCATCTTCTTGCCTCAGCTTGACAGTTAGAGGGTTGTGGGACATAAGTTTGCAAGAGGGTCGGGGTAGGATTTACTGCAATGTTTAAGTCCGATCGACCTCTAGTATCTACCTTCGCAGGAATAATAAGTTCAAAACCCGATGGAAGGAGGGCGCCTCCTTCAGGTATTTCATCGTGCATCCAAGGGCTCATGCCTGTGTCCTTAACTAATTAACGGCTAAGAGATTAGTGCGTAATCCATTAGAGTTCCCAAAGGACCCATGTGACCAAGGTCTGGGGATCCTACGCTAGGCCCGAAAGTAGTTAATCCTTCTAGCTTCGGAACTCCGGGAGTTCAGAGCTCCGAAGTGTTTCGACCCTACCATTTATAAACTAGTCAAAGCAAACTAATCGTTGTGGTTACCCACAAGGTTGATTGGCGCCTGGTGGTTTCCTTATCCGAGACAGATAGACTTGCCCCACTGTTAAACCTCGATCCATTCAGTTATTGTGAAGTAACATTAACCACTGATCTGAGAGTATTCAGGAGCCCCCTTGGTCGTTGGATTCACGCTGAGGTAAATTCGGCAAAGTCCCACTCCATGAGAACATGGATGATATAGCATCAAACTCCCTGAACGTCAAAGCCACGAAGTGATGAGAGTCGTGGATCTAGGGAGTCCGTTAAGGACCCCTCTTAACCATTCAATTAAACAGTGGAGGGACCCACGTACGATACTTCGGTGGAGTCCTACTTCGGGAGAGTGGAGCAACCATAAAGCTGAAACCCTCGAAGATCGGAGATGAAAAGAAACAAGAACCGTAGATCTAGGGATCCTTTGGGATCTTCCATGACCGTCAGACCTAGACCATGGTCAGCCTAGCGTTGACCACTTCGGGAGAAAGGAGGGAGTCACACCACGAATCCCTCGAACGTCGAAGTTACGAAGTAATGGACGCCATCGATCCAGGGGTTACGTGGACACACTGTGACCGTAAGATCGAAGGACTTGGAAAGCGATCAGTTCAGGGTGATGCAATATGTAGACGTCACCCAGGGTGATGTGGACCCACGTTTTACGTACCATGTGTCACCTAGATCTGGATGTTTCATAGACCCTGCGTGCCCATTAAGACATGACATGTGTCACCCACTATAGGGGCCATGTGTCCTCTCTGGCAATTACCTGTTTGGTCCATGTGGCGATATGAGTATTCAGGAACCACCTATATTCGTTGTTGCATCTAGTACGTCACCTCGTGCGAGAGTGGACAGTTCGAGGCTCCAGAGGTTTGGAATACAGTATCGAGGGTGATTCGATAGGTACGAAGGATGGAGCCACGTGGATATATTTTGGGATCCTTCGGGAATTCGGGGCTCCGGAGGGCATGCGTGCAGAATAGAAAAGGGACGTTTAGTGTCGAACAGTGAATTCCCCTCTAGTTGTGTGTTAAGTAAGGATTATGTATCACTGTTGGTTTAAACGATGGATGAACCATCACTGTGAGAGGTAGGAACCTAGAAATGATACGATCGATATGGATCCACGTGGCCCTCAACCAATCAATGCTCGAAGGACTTTGGAAAACCATAACTTGAAAACCATAACTTGTAAACCAAAGGTCGGATTAGAGCCTGGTAACAGTCGTTAGAAAGTTATGAGCAAGTAGAAGAGGATGAATCATCCCGGAGAGATGATTCAAGATTATCTGTGTAAGGAAAATTTTGATGCCCCATCCCTAGAAAGGGTACTTAGGGGTCAGCTGTGTTACAACTATACCCTTAATCGTACTACATGATTACCAAGGTATGCAAGTGTTATGGAATAATTCCCCTACGGACAAGTTAATATCCCCTTGGATTCTAGACCCCTAATACCAAGACAGGAAAATACAAATGGACACTAACATCCCTTTGAGATTTGTTTAACTAGCCAAAAAGAGAGAAGGAGAAAAAGGTGATCGTACCTATTTCCAGTCTTTGTCCTCCCTGCTCCAATTTGAGCTTTATATCCAAACTCTTTCACATGGATTGATACCTTCAAACCATGGACAACAAAGAGAGACAAGGAAACTCTTACTCTACCATATTAGATTAAACAAATTTATCTATAATAGACAAGCATATGTAAGATACACAAACTAGAAGGGAATAGGCCAAATATATTGATGAGAACTTTAAAGAGACACTTAGAATCATGGATTTTGTTGCAGCAACTTCTCCAAGT
>ML819589.1:55605-73540 GCA_009831015.1 Picea engelmannii
CCAAAAAACTTGTACTATGAATTGTTACCCTCAACCTTGAAACATGCTTATTGAAACCACTTAGAAAAGAAGAAAAAGAAAATAGGGATTGGGTGAGCTCCTCAATACAATGACATACACCCTAGCTACACTGTGAAGATAAGTCTATGGCCATGCATTTTGATTGGGCTCGTGCTATGCACCATCGTAGATCCATGTTAACCTCGGATTGATCAAATGTTGAAATACATCAAATCCTTTGAGTTGTAATTTTTTTTATCGTTTAAGATGGATTTAGGTTAGTTATAGTCTCACTCAACTAACCAGAGCTTAGAACTTATATATATATATATATATATATATATATATATAGAGAGAGAGAGAGAGAGAGAGAGAGAGAGAGACTTTTGATTATTGTCGATATATATGTATTTACATTATAATATTATTTATATATAAATATAATATTGTAATGTCCCCTTCCAATCGATCATGACGAAGGATGACTTAATAGCCTATACGATTCTCGTAGGCTATAGTCAACAAGGAGGTTATTTGGTGTCACTAGGTTAAAAGAATGACACATCCTAAAGTGACATTAAATAAAAATAAATAATTATATTTAAATGAAATGGGAGGGAAAATAAAGTGAGGGTTTGATTTGGTCAAAAAGGGGCAAGATATTGAAGGCTAGGAGAAAGGATAAATAGAGGGGTAACCCTTCTCTTTGGAATATGATTTTATCTCTCATTTTGGAGTGCTCTTGGAGCCATTGTTTCGTTGGGGTTTAGAAAAACACTTCCACTACTACAATTTAGTTTCAGTGCTTCAATATTCACCCTAGCTAGACAAGAGGGGAGTCCACCTAGGATTTCCATTGGAGCTTCAGTTCAGTTTCATAGTCAGTTGGAGGTTTGCGCAGGTAGTTAGCGAAGATTTTTCCAAAAGAGGCCAATCCAAAATTTTGTAGGTGTCAGAAGAATTCCAGTGAAATCATGGTTAAGGGCATCCCATGGGTTCAATACAGGGAGTCCTGCGAGGCCCCGCTAGACGTCCAACAATTTTCCTGCGAGGACCTCTTCAATCAAGGTTGCAACAGGTTGTCTTGGATCGAGTTCGTGATATTTACAGGAGGGATTGGAGGGTTGCTTGTAGAGCAGACATTATTGGAGCAGAGCATTGTAGGGCCTAGAGAGCCTTGGAGCATTAGACACCATTGATTGACATCATTCCAGGTTTTCTTTGTATTGTTTATGTTAGTAGATTTTGCAGCTGCTTGGAAGCCATTAGACCTGAGTGTTTAGGAGTATTGTGCAGTTTTTATTACAGCCATTAGATATCTTTATATTACTAGGATTTTTGGGGTTTCCACACCATAATAATATGCCATGGTTATTTGCTCTATTTTTTGTGCAATGGATGCATGCAATATATTTGACAATATTCCTATATGATCAAATTGTTTGTAAGAAGTTAACAACAACTTTAATGCAAAGTATTTGACACAATTACACAAGGAGAAATATCAATTTTTGGATAATAAGCATAATATTTCCACCTAGCCTAGTTGGGGACATTACACATATCTATAATGTTTCTACTTATGTCTAAATTTGGCATCTCTCTTTTTATATTTATATAACGATGTTTATATTAGGTGTATATTTTGAACCTCTCTCTTTTCTATAGAGATATGTTTTTATTTTCACATGTGTGCGCACACACACACTTTTAGCTAACACATAATATTAACATTATTATTTGTTCACCCGGATGGGGTGACGAAGGTTGGAGTCACAACATCCCCCATGTATCGATTAACTGTTGGCATGAGAATAGGTACATGACACAGTTATGGAAGAGTAGGGGAGGGAGTTCTAGCCCGATCAATAGTGAATTGACCTATCCCGATGGTGTATGAAGATCAGGAAACTAGGTAGAGATATGATAACTTGCATCATGGAAGAATACAAGATGTTTGGTTATCAATTAGTGCAAGAGGTTAACTATCTAAGAATGCTCGTTGTGGAAGTATGGAATTTAGGTTCTTCTAAAGGAGAGGAGTACAACACCCAACATCTCAACCTTTGTAGCTCACCAGTGGATAACAATAATCACCACCCAAGCACCATCCTTTATCTAATTCTAGTTCTATTCGTGTCTTTGGGCACCTTGTTTTCAAGAGTTATCTAGATGATTTTCTAGGAAATTAACCTTTAAAGGATTGGGAGACATTAGTTCTCCCCTTGTGTTAGGGTCCTAACCTCCCTAACCCCTAAAGTAGATAGAATACTATGTATTTCTATGTAATAAAGACCATCACTAGTAAATAAGGCTTATGTAGTAGTGTGAACATAACTATTGCAAGAAGGCTTACTAGAAGGTTCTTCCTACTAGAAAGTTCCTTGTCTAGAATGTTCTTAAGAACTCTATTGGAGGTTTCCCCCTTGAAGAGCCGAGTGAATTGTCGGGTATCTGTTATATTCTTTGCAAAATTGATCCTGTGTATTGTACATTGATATGGGAGCAAAGGGGGTTTGGGGGGTATGTTTTTGGCAGTTTTTTGGCACATGGTTTTTGTTGACGGTTTTCTAATTCCGATTAAGAAAGTAGGGTTGTTGACTAACAGGTCAATGGATTAGGGATTTGGATATCACAAAATCATATATGTATATTGTATTGTAAACAATGAATATGATGAATAGAAGATTAGAGGTGAGGCTCTAAACAGGTTGTTAATTTTCCTGGTTTGGGTTTCCGGGGTAAAAATCTTTGTGTAATGTGTGTGTGCCATTGTATCTTTTTTGTTTTATTAAGAATCTATTTGTAGTAATTAATTGTACAAGGTTAAAATCTACATTTGGTATCAGAGGTGGGAAGACCTGGACTCTCCGAGGAGAGTGGTATGATGTTGAGAGCCATGGTTGTGAATTGTTATTGCTTGTGAGAAGCATGTGTGTAAATAAAAACAAAATTATGGCCTGAAGGTGATACAAAGGAATGGAGTTGTTGTATATCTACAATTATGTTGAGATAAAGTCTATTGCTTAAATATTTAGATCTGTTGATGAAGTGCTTAGTGCAGGAACCCTTGAGGTTAGCATTTTATATTTTAATTGGAAAATAGTGAAACCGGATAATGTTTCAATTATAAAACCTTAGTTGTACGAGGGGATTATACACTAGGTTTATGTTCTAGTGAATAGATATATACACAAGCTATGACCTTTACTCTTTGTGAACATTCTGGGCAACCTTATTGAGTCTCAAACAGCGGGATTAATATAGATGGCATTGATGCAGAATCCCCTTTGAAAAATGTATAAAGGATTCATTTTTTATTGTGGAGAATAGCCAGTTCAAAGCATGCGACAATGGAAACTTCGAATCCTTTTGATATCCTTAGCGATGTGTTGAGCACTCAACACACCCTAAAAATGCCTATGTTAAATTTTTACTTTTTGGGTACCACTTGATCATTTACACTGTCTAATTCATCTCAGTATGAAAATGTTGCCTTGGCTTATCATTTTGTTTTCCTTTTAAGTCTTTCAAGGTTTGCTTGAGCATGCAAAAAACCATAACTTATAAGACTAACATCTAATTTAAAGAATTTACAATCAAAACTCTTCCCCGATGTGCCTAATAAATTCAGCATCGGACAAGATTAAGCATGAAAGAAAAGATACTCGAGAGAACCGAAGTTGTCGAGTCCCGATCTTCGTCGGCATCGGCAGACAGGAGTTTTCTTTCATGACAAGCACCACCAAGGATATTATCGACGACCTATCCCTTTCGATGTCAGTAAAAGGTGAAAAGAGCAAGCGTTAAACGAAGAATGAAATAATGTCGCCGATCGTCGACTTCCAAAAAATTTTTGGTATCGAGAGATTTCAAGGACGTAACCCACAAGATAACTACACGGTGGAAATATATTTGAAGGCCGATCCCCGATAAATTCTACATCAGTGAGTTTTTAGAAGGATACCCCGTAGAGGATGTGATAAGTCAATCCCCGATACCTTTCAACCTTGGCAATCCCAGGTTTATTTTAAAACACTCGCCTCCTTTAAAAAGGGGTGGAATCCAATTGAGATGCACGATCAAACCGCCTGTCCTCATCCACCATCTGGCATTGCCCGAGCGATTAGACGTACGATCCAGTTCTCCCCTGAGTCATTACTATCTCTCAAGCCCCACGTCGCATCCCGAACCAGTTCTGTCGTGTCATCACCGTATAATGAAATGAGTCGGTGTCAAAGGTTTCTCAGGAGGATACCAACGGGAACATACATAAGGATGTCGTCGATTCCCGATCTGCCCACAAGAAAGCGACGTGATGGGACATTTTATTTCTAAGATACGATGGATCCAAAACATTTAAAGAACCAATTAATTCCAAAAATATTGCATTAGTTGCTAATCCATGAACGAATCAAAAGGACCGTTTGAACCTATCAATACCATGCATCACCCTCTGTGCCCCCGCCGTCAACCCATGTAGAATTTATTTGCAGAGATTCGGTGGTAGGTTGTTTAAAATTTCACTCATCACTCGAATTAATTGATTGATTTGAATGGTGAGATATCTCTCGTTAAATCCTCTTGAGTATTTTTAAAATGAGATTGTTCTATGCGCAAATAAGTTTGGAACATCCAGAGGAGTGAGATGAGGAATCTGGGGAAAACTTCCAAGGTCCAATGAGTATTAAAACAACATTTTTAGCAAGTGTTACAGGTATGTACCGGTCTATGGATGTTTGTGCTTCATTTCATACGTTTTATCCAATGTTACTCTGTACACATGCCTAAAGGATCATTTTCGGTTACAGGGGAAATGCCTCCAAAGAAACCTACCACCAGGAAATCTCTGAGAGTGCCAAAGCTAAAGGAACCAGAGGTAGGAGAATTTTCTTCACCAGCAGTCGCAAAACAATTGGACTCTTCTCCAAAACTGGTGCCCGTCATCACGTCATCCACCAAGGAGGTTTTCGCTTAGCCTCCGACCTTTGGAGACATAGAGGCGAACATCGGGACCAAGACAGTATTCCCGCGCTAGGAAGATATTTTCAAGAAAATCAAGCGGGGGGGATTCCTTGAATATACTCCGCACAACGACCCCGATACAAGGAAGCTCAATGACGAAGTCCTCCTGAATGTTCGAAAGGCATACCTGCACATGGTAACGACCAGAACTCCAGTTTTCCCCTGCAATGAACTCCTAAAATGGCTTATTGACCACACAAACACTCAAAGATGTCTGATTAATGACAACAACGAAGATTGTGTCAGGATTTTACTTCCAATAGAGGTCCACAATTACAACAAGATCAGACACCAAAGGAAGGAGAGACTCCATCTTTCTACATGGCATCTTATCTATTGGACGTCATCTGTGCCAAAAATACCTTTGTAGGAATGAACTTAAGTTGGCACACCTCAGAACTCTCGGTCCATGTATATTTCAGCATCTTGTGGGAGAACAGGTACAATAAATCCTACTCTCTCATTTTTTATCAATCTATTGCACGTGTTCATTCTTTATTGTTCAAGAAAGTGTGCCCAATAATGTCGGATGCGGCCAAAAATATTATATCAAAAGTTGGCCACTGGTACCTAGATGAGCGCGATACCTACATCAGGTTTTTCAAAGCCACCGGAGCACCACATCTGTTACCTGTGTATGTCCCCGATTAACTAGTAATTGGAGAAATCTATTACCAGATCATCCTGCAAGGTTATAATGCTACTCTGGTAAAAGATAAGAAGCGGGTGTTCATACCTTATGGATTCCATATAGGTTTCTACATCGTAAAAGACATTTCTCAAACCAAACAATAAGGGTTGAATCAATTAGAGTTATGATTCCAGACTGGTTGCTTTCACAAGCACGACCCAAAAGGTTTAGTCTTGAAGCATGCATCACAAGTATATTCATGTTGGCCATACGCCCATGATAGGTTTGAAGATGAGATTTTCACTGAAAATGCTCAACACTGGGATGAGGTGATGGCGAGGATGGCTGACCCCAAGGCAACCCAGTTCAAGGCCATGAGTTTGGATGAGCAAGAAAAATTCCTGGAACATTCGGCTCAAGAGGTCCTCAGGGCTGGAGAAGAAAGGATAGCATATGAATAAGTCGAGGTGGTGGAAGATCCCCAGGAAGCCACTGAAACATCATATATTTCCCAGGTAACCCCGGTACAGGATAGGATTTTCCCTGAGGCTCAGGATGGATGGGAGAGAGGTGCACTCATGTATCAACATACCCAACATATGATGAATCGGATGTGGGATAACCCAGACCTCTTCAAGATGCCAAGGCTTTTGACCGATAGTCCAGAAGAAAGCTCGGCAGGCCAAGCGGCCCTGATTTCATAAACCTTCATAACATCAATGAGTCAGGTGACCTTGAAACCATATTTCCACCGGTCGGATCATCGACAGGCATCGCAACGCAGCTAGAGGAAGCTAGGGTATCCATAGAAACAAGTGCATCAGACCCTCTCCACGAGCTAATTAATATATATGATGATGATGAGAGCCCAGAGGTATCTCTCAGGACCCCTGTGCGTGTCCAAGAAGAAAAGGGACCTGAGAAGACTTCTTCTCCTCCCAGGTTTCAAGCCCAAGAGGTCCCATAAAAGGAAAAAGAAGCTAAGAATGGCCTCAACATGGAAAATCTCAATGCGTCGAAGACCCGAGCAAACAATCCGGACGACAAGTCAGAACCAGACGAGGCAAAGGAAGGATCCCCACCAAAGGAAATCGTTGTTTCGATGGCTGATGCACAAGTAAGTATCGAGTCTACTCCCGACGCCTCTATTTCGCTCGATACTCAGATCCCCGACAAGCGACAGGCAGAGGCCGGGCCTTCGGAGTGCAACGAGGAATTTCAAGAACCCGATATTGAACAAATATACACCACCGGAAACCTAAGAAACACACTCACATGGGGTGATCAATAGATTCCTCAACCTATGGATGAAGTAGCTGATATATATGTGATCGCTTAAGATCGAAAGAAAAAAGCTATTGTCCAACGAAACACCAAGAAAAAGATAAATTCCAAACTAAAGGAGACGCCTTCACAAGAAAACATAAAGCCCATCGATTAATTGGTTGGATCGCGAGATTTAGAGAACCATTTCACTATTAAATGTTGCAGAGTATAATTGGGCCTCGGTGGCGGGTTTGGTTCCTACTGTTGAAATAAAGGGATTTAAGACCCATCAACAGAATTGGCGCCAGAAGGAGGGCTGAAGAATGAATGGTTGAATACATATTTTGTATAATTTTTCAGACAGCCGGTAGATTCAAAACAACCCACATGCATGGCTAGTCATTCCCAAGAAAGCCCACACACACTGAGTACTCCTGAAACGAGTAACTCAGCCCGGCCCAAGGAAGACCCTTTGCACCCTGACATACCTTACGCTCTTCCTCGTGAGGAATTAAATCAATTCATAAGGATCACAAGAGCATACGCCTGATAGATCGATACGTTGCCCTTAGCTTTGATACTTCCTCGAAGAAAACAACAAAGCAGACTAGTAGTTAATACTTCCGACGAGGTTTTTGTGCACATGGTAGAAGACTTAATAGATTTCACAATCATCGAAATCCAAGATCCTCTTGATCTGATACCCAAAACGCCAGCCGACGACGTCTCTGAACCAGATGATTTTTCAGAAGAGAAGGAGTTTAACTCAGAATATGAAGATATGGAAGGAAACAATGACCATAATGAAGAAAGGGGAAACCCACCACTGAATAATCAACCCTAGTTGGCTAGAGACGTTTTGGCCCTCCCAGGTCCAGTCCATAACCTTCCACAACATCTAGAAAAGTTACTTCCTAAGTTCGACCCAGAAACCTCGGGATTGCCTGAAGATCATATTAAGAAATTTATACTAGCGATCAGACTTATGAACGTCCAACATGAAGACGTAGTTTGCAGGCTTTTCCCCTACACTTTTGAGAACTCAGCCTCCACCCACATGGTATTTCAACCTACTTGTCGGATCCATAACTAGTTGGACAAAGTTTCAAAAGGATTTTTTAGATAAATTTGCCGAAGAAACCACTACAGGAGCTCTAATGGCTGAATTGTTTGCAGCCACCAGGAGTTCAAAAGAGAAGGTTAAAGATTTCAATCAAAGATTTACAACCATCTTAAACAAATTCCAACCCGAAGCCAAACCAATTCAGGAGTCTCAAATCGAAGTATATACTAATGCACTCCCAGCTTCTATTTCCATGTTTGTGAAGAGGGCTACCAAACGAACCTTAGCTGAAAATTTTGAAGAAGCCAAAATGATAGAATTCCATCTGAAAGGGTGTAAATAAGCCCAGGTATCTTTAGTTAAGAAAGAAGTTCAACCTCCTCCTAGGAGAGGACTCCTTCTGACTAGACCGCCAGGGAAACAAGTAGAACAGACTCCCAACAAGGGTAATGGAGACATAGAATATCTACAACGCATCATTAAGAAATTATAAAATGAGATCATAGACATGAAGAGAACCGCAGGGGAAGGAAACCAACGCCAAAAGCCCTATAATCCTTTCTTTAAAAGGAGCCTGTCGTTAAAATAAATTGAACCTCCCCCAACTAACTTGAATATCGATCTAGGGAATGTTGTGTTTGATTCTTTCTGTACTTATCACCAGGAAAACCACTCTGAAAGAGTCTGCCCTCAATGGGTGCATGCCATGAATTTGATGGCCAATCGATTTTTAGCTGAGGTTTCCCTAACCGAACAACCAATTAATTTGGTTATGAATGTTGTTGACCAGGAAGAGATTGACCCCCTAGAAGATACAACCATGTTGATATGGGATCTTGGCCTAATTATGCCTTCTGATGACCTATTTCAGGTTCAAGAACCACCCGCAGACGTCTCGGTTGTGCAAACTACAAGTAAAGGTCCTCATGTCTCAAAGGACCCTACTACCACTCAAACGTCAGGGGAAAGGTCAACTCTCGATCACTTGAAAACACATTTTTTCCCTGTAAGAACCCTATTAGCATCCATATCTGAGAATCATCCAAACTGGAGTACAACATAGTTGAATATATAAAGAAGTTGAAGGCTAATATATCGGTTATGGACATCTTTAGAATCCCTCAACAAAAAGATTTTCTGCTACAAGCGTTGAAGTCAGTAGAAAACCCTATGACAAGAAATGAGAAGCAAAGAAATCTAACTTCCATAGATCTAGTAAATAAACCAACTGTGAATACCTGCTCGGAAGATAAGAAGCGAAAACCTTTTGTCCCACTGTTCCTCTTAACGTTTGAAGTCTTCAACAAGAACCTCCACAATATTTTGGTAGATTCAGGAGCATCTTCCAATGTTATGCCCTTGTCTATTTGCAAAAAATTAAATTTCATTCCTCTCAAGAGTGATAAACATGTAATACAACTAGACAGAACCTAGGTCAAATTCATGGGGGAACTTAGAGATGTAATGATTAGGATAGCGACACATCCTAAGTTTGTGCAAGTGATTGACATCATTGTAGTAGACATCTCAGAGGCCTATGGGTTATTACTAAGTCGATATTGGTTTGAGAAGTTAAAAATGTACTTTAGTATAGAATGGGCACACCTTTGGCTACCACTGAAGGGATATAGGAATATGATCAGAATCGATAGGGAGAGATACCTAAAACATATGGTCACTAATCTAGAAACCATGAACAAACCCTCATCCATAGATCTCCTCGTGCTAGGCAATTATTCCTGTGATTCCTATTTCGAGAATTTCTCCCCTCTTCCATTTGATGTCCCTCTCACTCAGAACTTCAAAATGGTTTTTGAAGAGAAATCGCCAATACCGACAGAGGAAACCCTCTTCTGTCAAGAACCTATGTTGGAAATCGCCGGACAAAAGATAGAGGGCAAGAAATTAATAATAGGGAAGGGACGGTTAACTTAAGCTCACAAATCTGGACCATATATTTTGATGGATCTAAATCACAGGAAGGATCAGGGGCGAGGTGCATCCTCATTGATCCAAAAGGTAAACCTCATTTCCTATCCTGTAGACTAGAATTCGAATGCACAAATAACACCACCGAGTATGAAGCTCTAGTACAAGGGTTAAAGAAATCCATAGACTTAAACATCAAATAATTGACGGTTTTCGGAGACTCGGAAATTATCGTTAGACAAGTAAGGAATATTATACATTTCAATTCCCCGTACCTAAAGAATTATCAACAGGAAGTGCATAGGTTAATAGAGCATTTTGAAGCTTTCAATATTACAGTGATCCCCAAGCAAAGAACATTCTTGTTGATTCCATGGCCACAACTACTTCAAGGCTGTCACCTCTAGAAGATCATGAAACCTCTCGATTCACTATAGAACTACTCTACAAACCATCGGTGCCTAACAACATTTCTAATTGGAAAGTCTTTGAAGGAGATGAACAGATCATAAACTTTCTGACTAACCAATATAATTTCAAAGACTTAGCTATTGACGATGAAGTATTCCAGGAACAGTCAACATGAACTGATCCTCGGACAGGTCAACTTATTGATAAATTGAAGTCTCACACAAATAGCTAATTTGGAAAACCTTTTTGACCTGAAGGAACGATTTAAGGGGCCTAAAAATGCAAATATCGGTATCTCTTGTCCCCTGCATGAAACTATAAATCTCAGAACCCAGGAAAACCCAAAGAATGTGAATCTCGGCAAGACTATATCTAAAGAGGAAAGAAAGGCTTACCTCAAACTGTTCATACAATACCAAGATGTCTTTGCATGGTCCTATCAAGATCTGAAAACGTATGATACCCGCATCATTCAACACACTATCTCATTAAGACCCAAAGTGAAACCCTTCCAACAGAAGCTCTAAAAGTATGACCCATCCCTGGAACCTCTCATGTATCAAGAATTGAAGAAATGTTTGGATGCCAAAATCATCTTCTAGGTTAGACATTCTGCGTGGATAGCAAATTTGGTTCTTGTGAGGAAAAAGTCTAGAGAAATCCGCTTATGCGTAGATTTTAGGAACCTTGGCAGAGCTACAGAAAAAGACAATTACTCAATCCCACCAATGGAGCAACTCTTGCAGACAGTGTTTGGTTTGGAGATCTTCTCTCTACTGGACGGTTTCTCATGTTACAAACAAGTCCTGGTTTAAGAGGAAGATCATTTGAAAACTACCTTCCGAACCAAGTGGGGAACCTTCGCTTATAAACACATGCCTTTTGGGTTAATCAATGCAAGGGCGACCTTACAAAGAGCTATGGACGTAGCATTTTGGGGACTAATCAACAAGTGTGTGGTAGTGTATCTGGACCACGTAACTGTGTATTCAAAGAACAAAGAAGAGCACTTCCAACACTTAACTCATATTTTCAAAAGGTGTAGGAGATACGGTATATCCTTAAATCCTAAGAAAAATATTTTCGGTGTTGAGGAAGGTAAGCTGCTAGGCCACATTATATCTCAAGCAGGTATTCATATAGACCTAGAAAGGATTAACGCCATAGATCAACTCTCGTTGCCTCACAACAAGAAAGCTATGCAGTCTTTTTTCGGACAAATCAATTTCGTGAGGAAATTCACTCCCGATTTCGCGGAAACTATCAAACACTTGCAAAAGATGATTCGTAAAGATGTTGAATTTAAATGGGACGATGAACGGAAAAATGCTTTCAGCAACATCAAAACTACTATATCTCAAGCCCCCGTGTTACAAAGTCTCGATTTCAATAGAGATTTCTTCCTCTATACTTTCGCCTCCGACCAATTGTTAGCGACGGTATTGACTCAAAAGAATGATGACAACAATGAGACCTCGATGTCGTTGTTGAGCACTAACCTCCAAGGAGTCGAGCTAAATTACCCTGCCATAGATAAACAAGCTTATGCAGTTTATAAGGTAGTAAAACATTTCAAATCTTACATCCTCAAGAACCATACCAAAGTAATCGTACCTCATCCTGAACTCCGCTCCTTGTTCACTCAACAGGAGATGGGGGAAAGAAGAGGGAATTGTATGGAAATAGTTCAAGAGTTCGATCTAGATATAAAACATGCCAAACTAGTTCAAGGACAAGGGTTATGCAAACTTGCAGTTGAAGCCCAGGACCAAGTAAATGACGACTCTGGATGGGAAAATGAAATGGCATTATGGTGTAGTGAAATTTCATACATTTCCCCAGGGCCAGAGTCTTGGTATGATAATTTGACTTATCTCTTGCACCATGGGACTTGCCTAGAAAGTCTCAACCCTAACAAAAGGAGAGCTCTTAGGTTAAAATATGTAGAATACCGCCTCATAAATTTGGTACTCTTCTGGGTTAATTACGACGGGCTACTCTTAATATGTCTCGAATGGGAAGATGCAAACAAAGTCTTGAAGGAGCTCCATGATGGCCTTGCCGGTGGACATTTCGCAGGAAACACCACCTCTCATAACATACTAAGAGTTGGTTATTATTGGCCCACCTTGTTCAAAGATGCTCACACTTATGCTAGAAACTATAAAACCTGCCAAATAAGCGCTGGGAGAGAGAAGAGAGCGACAATCCCACTCCAAGAAGTGACTGTCTCTAGGCCTTTTGAGGAATGGGGGTTAGATATCATAGGAGAAATCACACCCAGTTCTTCAAAACAACATAAGTATATACTTACCGCCACTAATTATTTCACGAAATGGGCAAAGGCCATCCCTCTGACCCATGTAAACGAGAAGGTGGTAACCCAATTCATAGAACAACAGTTGATCACAAGGTTTGGGGTCCCTTCTGTCCCACTTTTTGATAATGCAGCTTATTTTTCTTCCACACTATTGACAGAGTTCGCTCTGGACAAAGGAATCATAATTAGGTACTCTGCGAATTATTATCCACAGGGAAACAGGGTGGCAGAATCAACCAATAAGAACCTAGTGAGAATATTAAAGAAGATGGTTGCAGACAACCAAAGGAATTGGCATAATTTACTCTGTAACACTCTATGGGCCGATAGAGTCACACCCAAAGAATCCATAGGAAATTCCCCATACTTTATGGTGTATGGGTAGGAAGCCATTCTCTCGAACGGGCTTTATCTCCCATATTATCAAGTAGCCCAAGATTACGAAGGACAGCCTTCATCAGTCATACAACAAAGAATTGACATTCTGCTCATGCTAGAGGAAGAAAGGGAAAAGACTAAATCAAAGTTCATATCCCACCAGTAGATTGTTAAAAGATGGTTTGACAAGCATAAGGCTAAAGAGAAGGATTTTGAAGTAGGGGACTTGGTCCTAAAATGGGACAGAGCAAATGAGCCTAAAGGAAAACACTCTAAGTTTCAGAATCTATGGCTTGGGCCTTTCCAGGTGGATGAGAAGATTGGGGCAGGTACTTATCGGTTACAAAATCTGAGGGGGGAACTTAACGCCCTCCCAGTAAATGGCCAATCCCTAAAACAATATTTCCATTAAAAAAAAACGTTTTGAGTTTTATGTTTTGTATCCGTATTTCATGAGTTGTTTCAGCTAGGTTGACTGCGAATTACTTTTGTTTTTTATTTTCTTTTGTTGTTTGATTTCTGCACTTTTGAAGGTTGTTTTTAGCAAGCCAATGGTTGACCTCAAGTCATACAACATAGCGAACTATGTTCCTAACTCATTGCTCACATACAACACAAGGAAGCGTCGAGGAACCTACGGTTGCTTTGAAGAGTCCTCTATATAACCCGCGCAAATGAACAACTCTAGAGAAATGTAGAAAGGTATACCCGGTGGTCTGGTGAAACCTTACGGGAAAGTTGGAAAGTTGAAAAGGACTGCATGAACCCCGAAGATAAAGCTAGCAAAGGATTCACCTTAAACCATCTCACTTTGCAAATTAAACAGACGTCATCCTCTCCCACTCGCTCAGGGCATTCTGTTGAAATCAAATTAACTCTACCAAATGAGTGAAAAATGAGAGAGGATATGCAGATATCTCTGTTGGGGCTATGGACACTCACTGACAGTGTAGCAAGGTCTGTGATGTTGGGGTGACTCTGTCGGGGCTATGGACGCTCACTGGCAATGGAGCAACATTTTAGCAAGATATTAAAGGTAACTAAATGCTTCATGCCAGTGAATACTTTACTAATTTTTTGTCAAAAGGGCATGAGTTGGGGTTACAGGAAATGAAGCAAGAATAAAGGTTAAAAACCCCACAAGCAAACCTGGAAGCATCAACCGGAGAATTTCAAATGAAAGGGTAAACGAAACTCTAATTTATAGCCAGTAAGGTTCTCCACTAGCTTTAATATCAATTGAACATGAAGGAGGAACAAAGATTCTACTTTCACCCAGTAAGTCACCATTTGTTGAGCACTCAACACACCCTAAAAATGCCTATGTTAAATTTTTACTTTTTGGGTACCACTTGATCATTTACACTGTCTAATTCATCTCAGTATGAAAATGTTTCTTTGGCTTATCATTTTGTTTTCCTTTTAAGTCTTTCAAGGTTTGCTTGAGCATGCAAAAAACCATAACTTAGAATACTAACATCTAATTTAAAGAATTGACAGTCAAAACTCTTCCCCGACGCGCCTAAGAAATTCGACATCAGACAGAATTAAGCATGAAATAAAAGATACTCGAGAGAACCGAAGTTGTTGAGTCTCGACCTTCATCGGCGTCGGTAGTTATGAGTTTTATTTCACAACAAGCACCACCAATGATATCACCGATCACTGATCCCTGTCGGCGTCAGTAAAAGGTGAAAAGAGAAAGCGTCGAACGAAGAATGAAATAATGTCGTCGATCGCCGACTTGGGAAATGTTTTTGGTATCGGGATATTTCAAGGACATAACCCACAAGGGAACTACGTGGTGGAAATATCTTTGAAGGTTGATTCTCGATAACTTCGACATCGACGAGTTTTTAGAAGGATAGCTCATAGAGGGCATGATAAGTCAATCCCCAATCGCCGACCCCAGATACCTTTCGGCCTCGGAAATCCCAGGTTTATTTTAAAACACCCACCTCCTATCAAAAGGGGTCGACTCCGACTGAGGTGCACGATCAAACCACATGTCCTCATCCATCATCCGGTGTTGCCCAAGTGAATATACGTACGATCCAGTTCTCCCCTGAGTCGTTACTAGCTCTCAAGACCCACGTCGCATCCCAAACCAGTTCTGTTGCATTACCACCATACAACGAAATGATTCAGCGTCAAAGGTTTCTCAGGAGGATACCAACGGGAACATACACAAGGATATTGTCGATTCCCAATCTGCCCACAAGAAGCAAAGCGATGGGACGTTTTAGCTCTAAGATACGATGGATCCAAAACATTTAAAGAACTAATTAATCCAAAAAATCCTGCATTAGTTACTAATCCATACACAAATCAAAAGGATTGTTTGAACCTATCAATACCACGCCTCAGCCTTCGCACCCCTGCCATCAACCCACATAGAATTTATTTGCAGAGATTCGGGGATAGGTTGTTTTGAATTTCACTCATCACTCGAATTAATTGATTGATACGACTGGTAAGATCTCTCTCGTTAAATCCTCTTGAGTCTTTTTAAAACGAGATTGTTCTATGCGCAAAGAAGTTCAGAACATCCAGAGGAATGAGACGAGCAATACGGGGAAAGCTTCCAAGGTCCAGTGAGTATTAAAACAACATTTTTATCAACCGTTATAGGTATGTACCGGTCTATGGATGTTTGAGCTTCATTTCATAAGTTTTATCCAATGTTACTCTGTACACATGCCTAAAGGATCGTTTTCGGTTACACAGACAATGCCTCCGAAGAAACCTACCACTAGGAAATCTCCGAGAGCACCAAAGTTAAAGGAACCAGAGGTAGGAGAAGGTTCTTCACCAGCGACCGCAAAACAACTGGACTTTTCTCTAAAACCGGTGCTCGTCATCAAGACATCCACCAAGGAGGTTTTCTCTCAGTCTACGGCCTTTGGAGACACAGAGGCAAACATCGGGACCAAGACAGTATTCTCTCCCTAGGAAGAGCTTTTCAAGAAAATCAAGCGGTAGGAATTCCTCGAATATACCCTACACAACGACCCCGATACAAGAAAGCTCGACGACGAAGTCCTCCTGAATGTCTGAAAGGCATACCTGCACATGGTAGCGACCAAAACTCCATTTTTCCCCTGCATTGAACTCCTGAAATGGCTTATTGACCACACAGACACTCAAAGATGTCTGATTAATGACGACAATGACAAGTGTGTCGGGGTTTGCCTTTCAGTAGAGGTCCAGAATTACGACAATCTCAGACACCAAAGGAAGGACAACTCCATCTTTCTACATGAGATCTTATCTATTGGACATCATCTGTGCTAGAAATGCCTTTGTAGGAATGAACTTAAGTTGGCACACCTCAGAACTCCTGGTTCATGTATATTTCGGCATCTTGTGGGAGAACAGATACAAGAAATCCTACTCTCTCATTTGTGATCAATTTGTCGCATGTTTTCATTCTTTACTATTCAAGAAAAAGTGCCCAAGACTGTCGGATGCGGCCAAAAAGATTATATCAAAAGTTGGCCACTGGTACCTGGATGAGCACGATACCTACATCAGGATTTTCGGAGCCATCAAAGCACCACATCTGTTACATGTGTATGTCCCTGATCTACTAGTAATCAGAGAAATCTGTTACCAGACCATCCTGCAAGGTTATAATGCTACTCTGGTAAAAGATAAGAAGCGGGCATTCATACCTTATGGATTCTATATAGGTTTCTACATGGTAAAAGACATTGTTGAAGCCAAACAGGAAGGGTTGAATCAATTAGATTTTTGATTCTAGACTAGCTTCTTTTGCAAGCATGACCCAAAAGGTTTAGTCTCGAAGCAGGCATCACAAGTATCTTCCTGCTTTCCATACACCCATGACAGGTTTGAAGATGAGATCTTCACCGAAAATTCTCAAGACTGGGATGAGGTGATGGAGAGGATGGTTGACCCCAAGGCAACCTGGTTCAAGGCCATGAGTTTGGATGAGAAAGAAACAGTCCTGGAACATTCATCTCAAGAGGTCTTTAGGGCCAAAGAAGAAAGGATAGCATCTGAATCAGTCGAGGCGGTGGAAGCTCCCCAGGAAGCCACCAAAACATCAGAGATTTCCCAAGTAACCCCGGTATAGGATAGGAATTTTCCCGAGGCTCAAGATGCACGGGAGAGAGGTGCACTGATGCATCAACATGCCTAGAAGATGATGAATCGAATGCAGGATAACCCATACCTCATCACGATGCTAAGGCTTCCGACCGATAGCCCAGAAGAAAGCTCGGCGGGGCTATGCAGCCCTGATTTCATAAACCTTGATAACATCAATGAGTCAGGTGACCCTGAAACCATAATTCCATCGGTCGGATCACCAACGGGAATTGCAATGCAGCTGGTGTATCCGTAGAAACAAGAGCATCAGACCCCCTCTATGAGCTAATTAATATATATGATGATGATGAGAGCCCGAAGGTATCTCTCGGGATCCCTGTGCGTGTCCAAGAAGAAAAGGGACATGAGAAGATTTCTTCTCCTCCCAGGGTCCAAACCTAGGAGGTCCCACAAAAGGAAAAAGAAGTCGAGAGTGGACTCAACACGGAAAATCTTGATGCGTCAGAGACCCAAGCAGACAATCCGAAGGACAAGTCAAAACCGGACAAGCCAAAGGAAGGATCCCCGCAAAAGGAAATCGACGTTTCGACGGTCGATGCACAAGTAAGTATCGATTCTACTCCTGACACCTCTATTTCACTCAATACTCAGATCTCAAACAAGCGATAGGTATAGGTCGAGACTTCGGAATGCAACGAGGAAGTTCAAGAACCTGATCTTGAACAAATATGCACCACCAGAAGTCTGGGAAACACACTCACATGGGTTGATCACCAGATTCTTGAACCTGTGTGTTGGGTATGTGTTATATTATTTGCACGTAGGGGGGTTAGAGGGG
>ML819589.1:73558-91468 GCA_009831015.1 Picea engelmannii
GGGGGCAACTCCCCCTGGAAAAAAAAATTATGCATCGGGACCGCATTTTTTCTGCCTCAGGACCGCATTATATTTAGGTGTTTTTTCAGCACATGTTTTGTTTGTCGATGGTTTTCTATTTCTGGTTAAGGAAATAGGGTTTTGGACTAATCCAAGTCATTGGTTTAGGGTTTTGTATGACGCTGACTCCTATATGTATTTTGTATTGTAAACATTGTAACATGATGAATAATATAGAATATGTTGGTTTTCCCGGTTTGGGTTTCTAGGGGAAAAATCTCTGTGTAATGTTTGTATTTGCTATTGTATATTTTCTATTCCTTTACTGAATATCTGTTTGCAGTAGATATTGTACAAAGTTAGAATTTACACTGTGGACAAATTAGCCGATATATATGCGATCACTTATGATCGAAAGAGAAAAGCTATTGTCCAACGGACCACCAAGAAAAAGTGAAAGTCCAAACTGAAGGAGATGCCTTCACAAGAAAACATAAAGCCCATCAATTAATTGGTTGGATCGCAAGATCTAGAGAACCATTCCACTATTAAATGTTGCAGAGTCTAATTGGGCCTCGGTGGCGGGTTTGGTTCCTACTATTGAACTAAAGGGATTTAAGACCCATCAACACGATGATGACAATGGTGATGCCTTACAGCTTAACTTCATCCCTCAGGAGAAGTTGATGGCTAAAAAGGCCCTTGATCCTGCTTAGGAGACATTAACCAACTTGCCATCCAAACCCTTACATCTTACTAAGGTCATCAGAGAGTCGAGGAATGGAGTGGGCAAAGGAGGTTGAGGGGGGCGAGGAGGAGATTGTAATCAAGATGCGGGTTATAAATATCTTGGTTGTGGAAACTACAATGGTGACCTTTCTAATCGAAATGGTTATAATAATGATAATGATAGCAATTTATATTTTGGTAGCTGTCAAGGTGGAGGTTTCTACCAAGGTGGGGAGGATGGATCTTCTCGCTAAGAAAATGGAGAATTTGGTCATTCATATGAAATAGGTCGAGTATATGGAAGGGGTAGTGGTCATGGTGGTCATGGAGGATATGGAAATGATGTCGAAAATGAAACTCAGAGGCCTCGGAGGAAGTATGAACACCGAAGTTGTATTGGACAAGGCTATGCAGTTAAGAGAGAAGAAGTCAGTTGAGGAAGATTGTGTTGAGTGGAAATTTGTTGAATTTTGGCATAAAGTGTGGCCATGGATGCATGTAATGGTGGTGTGTAATAAGTTGTTCATAAAAATCTGTGTGTTCATTGGTCTTGAAACCGAGTGACAGAAAGAGGAAATCTAATGGACGATCATTTAGTTTTGAAAGGCATTGGCTCTGCGAAAAGGATGGAGATTCATTGTCATGTTGTTAGGAGATAATTTCCCACAACCAAATAAGGAAACAAGAACATTAAAAATATATTAAAAATATATTATTATTATTATGGAGTTTAAAATTGCATGTAAATGGGCATACGACTGTAAGACCTAGCTAGGCATGCGTACCCCTGGTAACTTACCAGTAAAGTCTAGACGTAGACCAAGGTGATAAAGGGGAGCATGTGGGATTCTCGAGTACATTGTTTAGAAACATTGAGGGAGTAGGGTTTGGAGGTGAGCGGTGAAGGCTCACTTGGTTGGCTTGGTCGAGTCTGGTCAAGGAAAACCCCAAGTCAAGTTTAAAGGGGGGAATGTTAGGTTAAAATTGACTCAATATTAGAGTCAAAGTTGTTAGGTCAACCGTAGTGGTTTCAGGCACATGGTTCTGGTAGTTTGTGGTTTCAAAACCCATGTATTGCATGTAACAAAGCCTTTAAAAGGATGGTGATACTCCATTGTAATTTGTCGAGGATGTGAGTGATGAATGCTCACTTGGTTGGGGCCAGGAGATTGGCCGACTTGGCTGGGTTTGGCCAAGGACTAATAGATATATTAGTTGGTGTTTCCTGCAAAACAAACAAACAAAACAATACTTCTCCTAGAAAACCTTTATGGTAAAAACCAGCCAACAATAGATCTATTATTATCCTTAGCCAAACCCATCCAAGATGATCAACATCTTGGCCCTGGCTAAGTGAGTGAGCCTTCACCGCTCACATCCTAGTCTCGGCCAATTGAGTGAGCCTTCACCACTCACGTCATGGCCCATTACAATGGAGTCTCCTAAACCTATTTAAAGGCTTCATTACATGAAATACCACGAGCTCAATACCATGTGTTGAAACCACTAATGTTGACCTAACAACTTTGACTCTTTTACCGAGTCAAGTTTAACCTAACATGAATAGTTCTTACAGATCAATAAAGGTATCTTATTTTGTCCCTTATCATCATTGTGTTCGCTATTATTTTTCTTTCTGCAATATATCTAGCTAATATTTGTGCTATTTCTCTGAACATTTCTATTTGGTACCTTACAAGTGGTATCAAAGCACTTTCCATAGCAATTTTTTAGAATTTTTTTCAGGCTAGAGATGTGTTTTGGCATCTATAAAGAACAAAGAGATCTATTTTTAAGTGGGTAAACCTACGGTTGGGGAAGAATACATGCAGGAACTATTGGACGTTTCACCTGTTGGAAACCCTTGTATCCCCTGTTAGTGCCCCTTCGAGTAGTACAACATCAAACAACACGTGTACACATGATTTCACTTCCACGTACCCTCAGGTATATCGAGAGTCATGTAGGTATCCTAAAACTAGTCTTAGATCAACCACTTGACCACCTAACTACTATTGTGGCACCAAGAACAACACTTGAGAAGAATACTCTTGTGTACCTTGGTAATCAGGTAGTACGACTAAGGCTACAACTAACCCTCCTTAGTTAGAGCCCTGAGATATTGGACTGAGTACTAATGTTGGACCTAGAAAGAATATAAGAGAGATATAGCATAGGGCACTCCCTTGTCCTTAGAAACCTTCAAAACCTTAATCCTTGCTTCTAGTCAAGAAACAATATTGAATTTTTGCACATCTAGTCTTTGGAAACCCTGCTTCCTACATCCAAGCTGTGAAATTCCTACACAATCTTCAATATTTAGAACTTAGGAACTTTGTCGGCGCAGTATTATTATCTAGGAGTATAACTCTAGAATAGTAAAAAAAATAAAAAGAGTGTATAAAGTGGTCCCACCGACACCCTTATTTGGGACCTATCTCAATAGATTCCTTGCTTCATGTTGATCGTGGTGGTACCTCTCTTTCATAATCCTTTTTTGTGTGTGGACCCACCCACCCTATCTAACACCCTTATTGGGACCTATCTCACTAGATTCCTCACTTCACGTTAATTGTAGTGGTACCCCTCTTTCATAACCCTTTTATGTGGACCCACCCGCCCTATTACTTCCCACCTATCTCCCTTGGTTTCGAAAGATGCATTGATTACATTCATACAACTATTTATTAATCATTTTTCTGTAGACCCACTTGCCCCCTTCCACTGCCCACTTATCACCCTTACTTGTGCACCCTCCCTAGATGGAAACTTGCAACCAAGACTTTGGCAGCTGCATAATTTCCATTGAAGAGTCCTTTGACAAATTACCGACCCAATTCAAAGCATCTCAAGTTAATACTGATAAAAAAAAATCTCAAGTTAATTCCAATCTAGTCGGCATCAACAACCTCACTACTTATATGACAACCCTCTTGACATTTCTTGATAAATTCAAGGTCTCTGACTCCTCAGAACAAATTTTACACCAAGAGGGAGTCAACTCATCCCATTCCATGGATCTTCATTCTCACTCCTATGCTCGTGATCTACGCCTTCCTAAAGTGGATTTCAATAAATTTGATGGCACGGACCCCACTAGCTAGGTCACTTAAATGGAACATTATTTCCTATTGCATGCCATCACCGATGACTTATTGAAACTTTGTATCAGTGTCCTTTATTTATATCTCAAGTGCTATAAATGGTGGAAATGGTGTAAGAATTCCCACATGTGTTATATTGCTTGGACTCAATATGTTACACATATTTATGAATGTTTTAACATAGACACTCAACATATGTGTCATTTGACCAAGATTAAACAATCAGGTATCGTTGAAGACTACATGACTACTTTTTAGCAATTGGTTGTCTTCACCGAAGGCATGTCAGACACCTTCTTTCGTGAATGCTCTATTAGTGGTATCAAGGATGACTATGTACTCATGTCCTAATGGCTCACCCTAAGACATGGCTTGAAGCCGCTCATAGAGCCAAGGAAGCACAATAGGTGGTCACTAATCAAATAAAAAATCCCTCCTTTATTCCCTATCTCCACCCCACCACTCTCACTCTTCCCTCTCGTCCTCTCAAGGTCCACAAATTAACCAGGGCAGAAATGGAAAAATGACAACTTAAAGGCCTTTGCTACAATTGTGATGAAAAAAAGAAATTGAGGCACAAATGTAAGGAGCATAAACTTTTTACGACCATTTTTTAGGACATTTCTAAAGATGATAATGATGTTTTTCATCCAAAATCACTGCCCTAGGTAGATAATAATAGTTCTCCCTCTTATCAAACTGAGGTGGAATCCCTCATCTCTTTACATGCTCTAATTGGTATTTCAGCTCCACAAACTCTTAAATTAATTGGCTATATCAAACATTGTAGAGTCATTATCCTCATCGATAGTGGAAACACCCATAACTTTATTCATCGTCAAGGTTCTCAAGAGACCCATTGCTATATCCATGCAGTCAACAACTTTCAAATCATGATTTCTAATAGATGTTCCATGAAATGTGGGGGTCATTGTGAAAATTTGCACCTTCAAATTGGTGATTATTATTTGAAATCCCACATGTTTTCCATTGAAACATTGTTCTAAGTGTTGACTGGTTACACACTCTAGGCCCCATCACAATGGATTTCAAGGAATTATACATGAGCTTCCAATAGGATGGGCATCACTACACTTTACAAGGCATCACGACAGGTTTTCTTGAGATTGTCAGTTCACACCATATGGAAAAACTCCTCAAAAAGGGTCATTCCGAAATTATTGCCCAGTTCCATGCCATTAAAGCCTTTGAGACTCCTTCCTAACTATTCATCCTAACATGCAACTTATCTCATCCAAACACCACTGAATTTTTGAAAACCCCCAAGGCCTCCCACCTTCCCGTGTTACCCATGATCATTCTATCTGACTTATACCTAGTAGTCTCCCACCCAATGTTCACCCTTATTGTCACCCAATTGGTTAAAAAAATTAGATTGAATAAACTATTCAATAATTGTTATATGTAGGGGTGCCATCCACCCTAGTACTAGCCCTTATTCATCTCCCATGGTCACGGTACTAAAAAAAGAAGGCACTTGGCGCATGTGCCCTGATTTTCGTGCTCACAACAAAATTACCATCAAAGATAAATTTCCCATTCCCGTCATTGATGACCTTTTGGATGATCTGAATAGTGCTCAATTTTTTTACGAAACTCGATCTTCATTCGAGCTATCACTAGATTTGTATGAACGATATTGATATTACCAAGACTGCATTCCATATTCATGAATGTTATTATGAGTTCTTGGTCATGCGCTTTGTCCCGTGTAATGTACCATCAACTTTCCAAAGTCTAAGGAATCACATCTTCTGACCCTTTCTCTATCATTTTGTCCTTGTCTTCTTTAATGACACCATCATTTACAATAAAAATTGGCAAGCCCTTCTTTCCCATGTGGATCAGGTCTTACAACTATTTTCTTTGCATCAACTCTTTCTCAAAAGGTCCAAATGTGTCTTGGGGGTCTTAGAAGTGGAATACTTAGGCTATATTGTTAGTAAGGATGGTGTCCATGTGGATCCCAAGAAAATCAAAGCTATGAAGGATTGGCCCCACTCTAAGACTCTTAAAAGTTTGTGAGGGTTCCTTGGTTTAACCAAATACTATTGAAAGTTCGTCTAGAACTATGGAAAAATTGTAGCCCCGCTCGCTATCCTCCTTAAGAAAAAATCTTTCAATTGGAATGTGGCCATCGATCAAGCCTTTCAAGCTTTGAAAGATTCTATGTGTACCACTCCAGTACTGGCTCTACCCAACTTCGCTAAGACTTTTATTTTGGAGTGTGATGCCTTAGGGAAAGGCATTGGTGTATTTCTCATGCAAGAAGGAAAACTATTGGCCTTTACTAGTAAGAAAAATTCCAAGTGACACTTTGGAAAATCAACAAAAAAAAAATGTTGGCCATTTTGCATGCGATGAATATTCAGTGTCCTTACTTGCTTGGGCAATGATTCCAAATAAAAATTGATCAGCCTCAATTATTTTTTGGAACAATGGATTTCATCCCCCAAGAAACAAAATTAGGTTACCAAAATGTTCGGCAAGATTATGAGATCATTTACAAAAAAGGAAAAGAGAATGTGGTAGTTGATGCTCTTTCCAAGAAATATGAAGCAAACGGGTTTCTATTTTCACTGTTCTTCATTATAGTCGATTAGTTGAATGCAATTCACCATGAATGTCTCCAAGATTCCAAAAATTCTGGCTTGATCCAACAACTACAGTAGGACTCTAATGCATCTCCAAGCTACAATTGGAAAAATGAGGAGCTTTACTATAAAGGTCATTTGTATTTGAGCAAATAGTCCAACTTTAGATCCATTGTGCTCTCTGAACTCCATGCCTCACTAACAATAGGACATTATGGCTTTCATAAAACCCATGAATCGATCCAACGTTCATTTTTTTGGGAACACATGAAGCAAGATATATACATTTTTGTGGTTGAATGCAATATTTTCCCATGTAACAAGGAAGAAAAAGTAAAAACTCCAGGAGCACTACAACCTCTCCCTATTCCACCTATTGTATGGATGGATATCTCTATGGACTTCATCTTTGTATTACCCAATATGGAAATAAATCAATCATCATGGTTGTAGTTGATAGACTTTTCAAATATGTCGATTTATGTGCCCTCTAACACCCATTTAAAGCTTCCACGGTGGCTCAAGTTTTCATGGACAATATCTTCAAACTACATAGTATGCCACAATCTATTGTCTCAAACCATGATCTAACTTTCACAATTAACTTTTGGAAAGAATTGTTCAATATCTAGGGCACCCAATTGCATCTCGGCACTACCTATCATTCCCAGACTAAATGTCAAACTGAAGCTATAAACAATGATTGGAAGCTTATTTAAGGTGCTTCGTGTCTGAATGAAAACCTCAATGGGTTCAATGGTTACCCCTCATTGAATGGTGGTACAATACAACTTATCATGGTGACACTCGCATGACTCCCTTTGAGACGATCTAATGGTCAAAATCCCCCATTATTCTTATCTTACCTACCAGGTGTCTCTAAGGTCCAGGAGGATGAAAAAACCATTATAGTTTGAGCTGACATTCTATGCACTTTCAAAGATAATTTTTTCATGGCTCGGAATTGAATGAAGTAACATGTTGATCATCATCGCTCTGAATGCGATTTTGCAAAAGGGGATTAGGTGTTTCTTCATCTACAACCATATAAACAAACTTCCCTCAAAGCAGACAACTGCTAGAAGCCTGCTCCAAAGTTTTATAGCCCCTATACAATCATCAAGCGCATTGGGCAGGTGGTTACAAATTAGCACTTCCACACCACTCTAAGATCCATCCAATTTTTCACGTCTCCTGCTTAAAGAAAGTGATTGGATCCAAGTTTCGTGTTCAAACTAATTTTCTTTAATTGGATGAAGAAGGTTCCATTTGGTTGCATCCACAAGTTTTCCTTAACCAACGCGAGTTTCATCTCTCCCAACACACAATTCAAGAAGTTTTAATACAATGGAAGGATACACAACCTGAGGATGCCATACAGGATCCACCTACCATTCTACATTGATTCCCACATCTCAAGCCTTGAGGACAAGGTTGTTATTTTTTTTTTTTTGGGGGGGGGGGCATCTTAGGGTCCTAACCTCCCTAGCCCCTAAAGTAGATAGAATACTATGTATTTCTATGTAATAAAGGCCATCATTAGTAAATAATGTCCATGTACTAGTGTGAACACAACTATCATAGGAAGGATTACTAGAAGTTTCCACCTACTAGAAAGTTCCTTCTCTAAATGTTCTTAAGAATATAGAAGCAATATATATAGAGAGATAGAAGCATTGTAAAATATGTCATGTGGAATCATTTAAATTGAGATTTGCTCTATTGGAGGTTGACCCCTCGAAGAGGTGAGTGAATAATACTTTGATATTAATAAAGATATCTTATTCTGTCCCTTATTGTCATTGTGTTCGCTATTATATTTATTTTTGCAATATATCTAGATAATATTTGCGCTCTTGCTCTGAATATTTCTATTTGGTATCTTACACCTTGCATGTGGGTAGAGGTTTCAACTCTCCTGAAATGGCTCAGTGGGTTCCCTACTACCTCTTGGTGCTCTGTAGAAAATTATGTAGAACATTTCAATGTCTTGCTTGTCATCTTGCATATCTTCCATCCTAGACTTAGCAAACAAACGACGACGAAAGGAAACCACTTCCTAGCCAGTGAGAAAGGGAAAAGAAAGGTTGAAAGGAAGGTCAGAGCCTGCACCTTGAAATCCCTTCTCTTTGAAAAGCCTTGCTATGTCACTAGGGATGAAAAACAAGCCCACACAATAGCCAATTTCTACCATACCAAGTTCCCTGAATCAATTAAGGCAAAAAATGATGAAATGGAAGAAAACATCGGAGAGAAAAGGTAAAAATTGTCAAATGAACAAATTCAAGAAGAGTTTGAAGGCTAGGTATAGTACCTTGGATTCTCAAGAACACGAGATATTAATTTTTTTAGGATCATCGAGACTTATTGGTTGATTAAGGCCCTTATTGCCTAGGTTATTGAGGAAATTATCTTGCACCAACATGTTATCCTCTACAAAATCGACCTACTAAATGACAAATTTGCAACATCTTTTAAAGCAATGTTTAGGGTAGAGATTGTGGTTTCCCAAGTTCAAGATGAAAACACTGACACATTGGAAATGAAATATGAATCCCTAGTTCTGTGGGCACACAGTACAACCCCATTTTTATAGAAGAGGACCCCGAGCCTTCTGTTGCAGCTCAAGAGGGACCTATGCAATCCAATGGCCTATATGTCCAACCAATTGGAGGAAATTTGTGTACATGAGAATATGGGTGGGTTTGGGTTTGTAATATCTGTACAGGAGAGTATGGGTGGGTTTGGATTTGTAATATATGTACATGAGAGATGTTATGCATGCCATACGTTCAACCTCTACATCTAGATGTTTCATGACTACCCATAAGTGTTGAATTAAAAAATGAGAATAAAACCTTAATCAATGATGAGTAACCACTTAATTTCCATTGTTAATTCCAAACCCCTTGGACTTCAAAATCTCCTCATAAAACCATAAGGAAAACAGAAGTGAGCTCATGTCCATAATAAATGTGTGTAAGTCATGATATGAATACCCTTACGATGCTTGGAGTTCCATGAAAATTTGTTTAAGAGAGTACATATAAGCCTTTGCATTAAGCATGAGCTTATGTTGTTATATTTCACAAGGTTCAAGCAAGTCCCTATGTAAGTTTAAGTCTTATATTTCCTCTTGAGTCCTTAATGAGTTCCTTTCCTTGGTTCTCCTTGGGTTCTAAAACAAAGTGGGCATGCATCGAAGATAAAATAGGGGGTGACCTTAGGTGCTTGATATGAGGACCAAAATCTTGACCACGTAATTAAAATGGGGCTATGGCCACACCATCTTAATGGACTTATGATGTGCAATGCTACAAGTTTGGTTCATGCTTCCAAGTGTTCCTATGGTTGTTTCAAGGTTATTATAAAGCCAATGAAAATAAAACTTTGCTCTATGGTGTGAAATTACTTACTCTTCACCGTTAGTCTCAACTATATTGGGCATAATGAACAAAACCACATGCCTTGAAGAGAAAATGGGAATAGGTTTAAGTCCTCAATATGGTGATGTGGGTCCCAACTACAACGTTAAGTCACAACTAAAGCCACACCATATTAATGAGACTCATGCCATGCATTACTATAATGTCAACTCATACCTCTAAGTGCCTACAGGGTTGTATCAAGATTGTTTCAAAGCTCTTGGGAATGGAACCTTGGTTCATGATGTGAAACTCCTTTGTCCCCACTATCGATCTCAAGTTTGTTAGTAAAAAAATGAAAAGTATTTAAGAGAAAAAAAAGGGTGTGCTTGGTCTTTGTTCATAATCAAAACTGGCATAATATTAAGTTATCCATCAAGTTTCCTTCCTAGTTGTGCTTTTACCTCTTAGATTGGATGCATGTTTCAAAAACGAATGTGACTAGTTATAAGTCTCAGTGACTTTGATGAAATAGATAACACCTAAGACAAAAAAAAATCATGATATATGATGTAGCTTTGATTACATGGTATATTTATTAAAGTAACTTTAAAAAGTAAAAATAAACAAGGGGTGATATATAGTCCTTAATATAGTGGCATAAATCCTAACCACACTATCAAAACAAAGTTACAGGTATACATTGTATACATCTTGATTGGATTTATGCCACACATTTCCTCAACATTGCCCCAAAAACACCTATGAAAATAAGACCTTACTCTAAACACCTATGAAAATAAGACCTTACTCTATAATGTGAAACTATTAACTCCTCATAATTAGCCCAAAACCTATTAAGTAGGGTTAGGGTTTTCATCACTCTGGTGCACTCATATATAATTTTGGTGCAACCCTAACCAATGTTGAAATTTTATATTCAATTTGAATGTTTTTATCCATTTTGAACATTTTTACCTGTGGTTGTGAAGAGGAAACCATTAACATTAACATGGAGTAAAATTTCCAACCCTTCAATTTTGTGGGTTAGAAAACTACCTACCCATATTTTTCTTCTTATAAAAATACTTTATGAACCAACTCATATATATTTTTTCCTTGAAAAAAAATGAAATTCTAGAAAAAAAGAAGATACAATATGAAGACGTGATCACGTTGAACAAAAAGGCATTCGTGTAGACTGCCCAAACAAAAAAATTCTCTAGGAAATCCATAAAGGCCAAACAAAATATTTTGTTTATAAAGACACATCGATCATCTACCCACAACAAGTCAACATTTTGAAAGAAAAACAGTACAATAAGACAAGACGCCTCAAACCACCTTACAGATCATGGAAAAAACCATATCTTTTGGAGATTACCCCTCCATCGAGAAATTCCTCAAGGATTAACATGGAGTGAAATTGCCAACCCTTAAATTTTATGGGCTAGAAAACTACCTACCCATATTTTTCTTCTTATGAAGATGCCTTATGAACCAACTCATATATTTTTTTCCTCGAAAAAAGCATAGCTTCTATTATAGAAAAAAAAAAAGATACAATCTAAAGGCGCAATAGTGTTTAACAAAAAGGCATCTGTGTAGACTGCCCAAACAAAAACAAATTATGGGAAAGCCATAAAGGCCAAACAAAAGATTTTGTCTATAAAGACACATAGATTATCTACCTACAACAAGTCAAAATTTTGAAAGAAAAACAATACAGTAAGACAAGACGCCTCAAACCGCCTTACAGATCATGGAAAAAACCATCTCTCTTGGAGATTACCTCTCCATCAAGAAATTCCTCGAGGATTAATTGATTTTCATTCAACATTAGAACATACTTAGACAAAGAGTTTGTAGTAGAATTATGTTCTTTGTAGATATGTCTGTAGTTGATCTGGTTAAAAGTAGTTGATATTAATTTCAAATGTTGACCAAGTTGAGAAAGCACTAGATTATCGAGTTGAGCTTCCTCCTTCATCTTGTCAATAACCAACTTAGGGTCACCAAGGACCTACAACTCATACACTATCCAATTTACTACTCACTTTAGAATCCCATACAAGGCATTTAGCTCACCTTGATTATTCGTTCCCACACCCACGAAGGCCTTTCCGGTAATAAAATGGGAATTTGAAAAATAAAGAATAAAACCCAAACCACATCTTATATCCAGTCCTTGACAAGCATTGTCAAAATACCCCAATTAAATATGCTTATTAATGTCCACAAATTCAATCACCTGATATTTTTTGGATGTTGGAAAACCCTTATAGGATGACAACATGCCCAAAACTTATCGAGTAACCTAAAAAGGGGGGAGCCATTTGTCCTTGAATACATAAGAATTTTGAGATAACTAGATACCACAAGATACCAAGGGCAGGAGAATGTTGATATCTTTCATCATAGGATTAGTGAAAAAGCCACGAAAGTAGTCAACCAAAGTAGGTTTGTACCATAAAGAAGACAATCCCAATTGATTTCCTATTTCTAGCCATACATGATGAGAAACAAAACATCCCATAAATATGAAAATCGTTTCTATGGAACATTTACAAAGGCAACACAAAACCGACCCTTGCTTGCCTCTAGTCTACATTCTGACCCAAGTTAGAACCCATTCTTTGAGAACAATCCAGAAAAAATAAATACTCTTCTTGGGCCCCAAAGTTTCCATAAATTCGTATACCACAAAGGATGGGTATTTTCATCCTCATTAATCATAGCTTGATACCCAAGTTTCATTGAATACAAACCTCCAGGCTTGTTAAACATCCAAACCAAATCATCCTCAACCTTTTTGAGGTGAATATATGCCTTCCTTAATTAGGTAATGAACAAGTCCCATGAGGGACATCATTGTACATTTAAAGCTAATCTTTCCATTGAAAACCAACCTTGGTTCCAAAAGGTCGAGTTTGTTGGGTCACTCATGTGATTGAGTGTACATCGTCCAAACTCTCTAAGATGGGAAACAAAATCCTCTGACAAGAAAATTATGTTTCCACACCCCACAATAACATATGTCCCAACACACACCTAAGATCCTGATCCAACCTTCCATGACAATAATTTGCCAAAAATAGGAAATGCTTATGAGATTGATCATCATTGATTTGAAACATTAAGAGAAACCTTATTTGGCTTGCGAATCCAATCTAAAATTGAATCAGTGGCTATGTATTTATCCATTAAAATATGCCTCCAGAGACTGTCTTGAGTCAGGAAGACCCACAAGGCTTTTGTTTCCAACGCTCTGCCAAAAACAAAGGTATCTTTTAAGCCCCAACCTCAAAGCTTCTTATGCATGGAAAAAACCTTTCAACTTACCAAATGAGAACCCAAGTATTCAGTACAACCCTTCCATAAGTAATTGAAACAAAGTTTTTGAATCCGGTTTAGGATATTTTTTGGTATTTTGGATAGAATATGCCAATGCACAGGAATGGCTTCGATGACATACTTGATAAGAACCAAACAACCCCCATGACATATCCACCTGTTACACCATAAATTGATTCTCCTCTCAATCATGGTCAACATCCAATTTCGATATGTTATACCACAATTGTTAGGCTTTAAGACATATCTAAGATGCTTTAGCCTGTCTTCTAGGTCGTGGGATGGAAAATTGAACAAGTTGGCAATCGAGTGTCATTGGTCCTCCTCTATGCCCATAAATAATATAGATGACTTTGTCATGTTTATGACCATACATGTTGTGTCACAAAACAAGTCCAATATGTCCTTTAGGACTCTGCCATTAGATTCCACATAGAAGCAAAATATAAGAATGTTGTCCACAAATAGTAATTGGGAGAGATGTTCATTTCTCCCCACTTTTAAACCATGGAAATTATGTACTCATTTGGCCTCTGATAACATACGAATAAGTCCATCTGTAGCTAAGATAAAGAGGTATGGTGATAATGGGCAACCCTTTAGTAGCTTATGAGCCAGTTTGAAGAAAGGAAAACCTACACCATTAATAAGAACAACAAAGGAAAGCAAAGTCAGTCAAGCCATAATCCATTTCACCACATTAAGTTCAAAACCAATATGCAAGAGAAGAAGCCCGAGATATAGCCAAGAAACTCTATCATAAGCTTTTGACAGGTCATTTTTTATGATTGAGACCGAAGGATTTTGAGCTTTGATTCTGTGCAGACCTTAATGTGTTGATCCAAAGGCTTCATGGATAAGTCGACCTTGAAGAAAACCAAATTGTTCCTAAGTAATAATAGAGGAGAGTATCAGTTTGAGCCTTGGAACAATAATCTTTGCCATGATTTTGTACAAGGAATGACATAGAGCAATAGGCCTAAAATCATCAAAAGAAGTTGGACAATTGACCTTTAGAATAACAACAATAAAGGTTGAGTTGATTTTATTCAAACACTTAGCAAAAGTGCAAATCTCTTCCATTACTCGAAGCATATAAGTCGCAATGACGTTGAAAAAATATTCAAAAATCTTTGCGGTCCATCTGTCTGACCTCGAACTTTTATCTTTTTTAAAACTAGAAATTATCACTTGCAACTCCTCTTTAGTAATCTCATAGAACAAGCCTCGATTATCCTCTTCCTTAATGAGACACAAAAAATAGGAAATGAGTTTTAAGATTTATGCCATCTTAGCTTGGGACGACTCCTTGAACAGATTATTGAAATGATCCACACCGAAAGCATCCAATTCTGAGAAACCATGGGCCTTGATGCCTTCTAAATCTTACAACTCCCAAATCGTGTTATAACTCATATAATTGGCAATTTTTTGAAAAAAAAACTTAGTGTTTTGATCTTCCATATGGATCTAGAGGGCTCGACTTTTTAACCTCCAAGCCTTTACTTTTTCTAGCAAAAGATTATACCTTTGGGTTTCTAGTGATTGAGAAACATCCATAACTTCATGATTACCTTTCCCCCTTTGGATCAAATAATAGAAGATTTCAAGCTCAGACTCAATGGAATGAAATTCACTATCCACAACCTTTATTCAATCCCCAACCCAGGATGATACCTTTACTTTGAGCGTAGAAAGAGCATAGACAAATTGAAAGCTAGTTGATACATTTAAATATGCCTTAAAGGGAGTCCAATTATCCAAAACAAGATTTATTAACTCCTACACCTTGGCCCAAGAAGAATTATATTTGAAAAGGGTTCTCGATTTCCAAAAAGCTACTCCAGTTCTAAAAAGATCGAGAAATGGTCTAAACATCGCACTTTTCCAATCCACGAACGAAAATTTACCAATTCCTTGTAGTAGGATATGGTGGACTAGAAAATGATCTAGTCTCTTTACGACCCCTTCATTTCCACTACTGTTATTACTCCAAGTTGGGCTCAAACTGATAGGTTCGACATCAACTAACGCTGCCAATTCAAGTTTGTTAATAAATAAATTTGCTAGAACATCTTCATGGGAAGAACTTCCCCATATCTCTTCTTGAATGATTATTAGATTAATATCCCCACCAATTATGAGGTTCTCGAAATGTATACAAGAAAGACCAAAGAGACGGTTCCAAAACTCTTCTTTACCTGCGTAAGGTCTATAGAGATTAAGCAAGGATAAGGAACGATCCAATTCTTTGCAATACAATTGTTAAGCCTAAAACAAATCCCCATGTTAAGTATATAACCCCTTATTAAGCCCTAGATATTGAATTATTACATTTCTAGTGTTATATTTGTATGTAGGCTAGAACCCTTCATTGTACCCTTTCATTATACACACACACACACACACACACACACACACACCAAGGAGACCTAGTCTTAGGATGACCTCATCTTGTTGTATGAATTGGATATATTGTAAAAGGAGGTTCCCCCCTTGAAGTGGAATGTATTCATTGACTTTTTATCATTTTTAAGGCATTGGATCATAAAAACAATTCTATTAACAAATTTGAAGAGATAGAGAATCATTTTTTCAAGGAATAATTGGAAGAGAACCCTGAAATTAAAACCCCCCAAAACCCAACAGAGTCCATTCCATAGAAATTTCGGCCCAAAAATAATTTAACCAAACATGATATTATGGGCGTACAAGGTCCCATAGTTTCTTGAATGAGTACTATGTCTGGCCAATCCAAATTTACCAGACATTTCAAAGAGAGTTTTTTGGCCCTTCATTCAAGGTCTCTCATATTGACTGATATAATTCTCATGAAAAGGTCACAATCGAGGCTCGTCCCACTCTAAGGATCCCTCATATAAGGTGTTGTCTACCCTACGAAACCTGTTGGGAAGCCTACTCCTAAGCATGATTCAAATCCAAGTTATGCCCAGCCTTGGTTTAGCCAGGTTCTTTTTGGACATCTAAACCCAGTCCCACTAAGGCTAAGAACCTTTTGAGTGAAGTCGTGGGCACAAAAAATAAGGGTCTCAACTAAGGGAAGTAGACGAGGAGCCCGATGATTGATTTTTGGGGCTTCCTAGATCACCCAAAAGGATGGAATCAAAATCCTCAGACAAATCAACATCTAGAAGTACATCTTCTTGACCCCTAGGAGGACTAGTAGTCGAGACCCTCCCCAAAGAAATACCAGGGCCTAACCCTTCCCCTTGGATAGGCACACCACTAATTGAAATCTCAGGCAATAATTCTAGATTAGAAACTTGAAAGGAGGAAAGCTTACCTGAAATATTCATTGATTGTGCATTCTCAAACTTCGAGCTTACTCCATTGTGAGGGTGAGAAGTATAAATCGCCATAGAACAAATCCCCCATGGAACTAATTACCAGCTTGCACGGTTCTTCAAAATCTATCTAGACTACAATGTCACCTACCAGAATATTTGTCTGAAGACCCAATTTCTTGGTCGCAGGGACTTTTCTAGAGTGGTCTTCATTACCAGTGTTCGATAAATCTAGAGACGTTGAAAAACCCTTTACCTCCCATGGGAGGCCAAGGTTTGGCATCGACACTACATTCTTTGAAAGATCGTCCCTTTGAGGTTTAAAGTGAAACCTCAACTCACATTCCTTCAATATGTGTTCGACCTTGTGACATCGTGAGCATTGAAAATGGACATCAATGTAATCTAGTGGTTGAGTGTAAGAATGTTCCCCAACTACCATATCAATAAATACAAATAAACCTTGCGGCAGATCTAGTGCCACCAGTATTTGAGCTACCGAACGAACACCACTGGTTTTATAATGGTCATCAGAAGAAATGCAGGTACCTAAAACCTCCTCAATGGCCCTCAAACCAACATCCAACCATAACTCATCGGGTAGATTTAGAATTTGATCCAAGTAAGAAATCTGGAGACAACTTCCTCTTTTGCATCAAAGAGTGGGTGCCATGGCTTGGCACATAAGAGGTGTCGATCGAGGTACCATTATCCCGATATATTTTTCGTTGCATCCTCCTTAGCATGGAAAATGAAACCTATCCAACCACATGATAATAAGTGAAAATTTGGGGGATAACCACAGGGTCTTCACTCAATGAATCTATGACATAGCACCTTCGTTCGTGGGATATTAAAAAATACCCCTAATTTCACTAGGTATTGATAAATATCTCCCAAAATCCTTTTGTAGAACCCCCCTCCAAATACATCTTTCCAATAAAAGAAACCCATATTTTTACTATATACACCTTTTTATACCCCCAAATACCTATAAACCCTCTAATACTCCACATCCCCCCCCAATACCTACAATATATTGAATTTATTTTTTACAATTAAAAAAAACCCTTTATGAATGAAAGTGATAAGATATTGGTCAACAAGGTGAAGCCCCCGTGGGGATAACCTAGGAAAGGAACCCAGGTTCCCTCCAACCACGAATTCAAAGAGGTAACAAACATCCTGTGATCACAAAATTTCCCCATGATTGCAAACCCTTCCAACTTTGCAATTTAGCTCACCCTTGAATCTTCACCAACAACCAACGATACCCCTCCTTCATGAGATTTGACCACTTTATGTTGTTTTTTCCTAGAGCTCCCTTCCATTGGGCCTGAAACACCTCCCTAAAGTTCCACCTCTATAATTTTATTGCCTACAAACCTTAAGGGAGAGTCTCCATTGTGACGCTTCTCTATAGTAGGAGCCATTGGAG
>ML819589.1:91568-101824 GCA_009831015.1 Picea engelmannii
CTTGCTCGAAAGATCCACGATCAGAATGACAATAATTTTGTTGATTATTTTTCTCCTTGTTCACCATGAGAATGCCTCCATTTATAGGCTTTGGGAGGCCCAACCACCTTGGTTATATTTGGGATTAGTTGAGGATATGACTCCATCAGTTGTGGTATCTCCCTTAGATGAAGCCTAAGGGTTAGATTCGAGCCAAACCAACTCGAACCATCCCTAACTGTCCTTAGAGAAAAAGGGGATTTCTTCCCAAGATTTTTTCAACCAATCGACATTCTTTTACAACATGAAATAGAGCTCTACAACGCTCCCTGCTAGATAGACAGAGAGCACTAACGCTCCCTGCATATGAGTAGGGGAGTGTTGATCTTTCAAAAAAATCTCAAGATGACCAGTTCTCATAGAAAACAATTTGTTTCGTCTATCAAATGATGTGGCTTCTTCTTCTAACATGTTCTATAGGATGTATCAAGTGTTTTCATGGTGTCGTTCGCAATGTGACACACACAAAACAAAAATGTGACATTTACGATACTTGTGACAAAAGTGCAACAATGAGAATGTGACATTATCGAAGTGAGGAATTTTGATGTGTAACAATAAGAGTAGTCTTCAGAAGTGTTGTTATTGGTGCCACAATAGCATTTAGGTGTTCAAGTGGCTAATCTAAGGTTGGTTTTAGGATATCTACATGACTCTCGATATACTTGAGGGTGCATGGAAGTGAAATTATGTGTACAGGTGATGTCTAATGTGGTACTACTCGAATGGGAACCAACAAGGGTTACAAGGGTTTCAAACCAAGTGAAACCTCCTATGTTTTACCCACTTAATGATAGATCTCTATGTTCTTTGTAGATGTTAGAACACGTCTCTAGCCTAAAAAAAATACTAAAAAATTGTTGAGGAAAGTGATTTGATACCACTTGTAAGGTACCAAATAGAAACATTCATAGCAACAACACAAATATTATCTAGAGATGTTTTAGAAAGAAACATAATAGTGAACACAATGACAATAGGGGCCAAAATAAGATACCTTTATTAATATGGAAGCATTGTTCACATGCCTCTTCAAGGGGGAAACCTCCAATAGAGAAGAGCTCAAATTACAAATGATTCCACAAGACATATTTTACAATGCTTCTACCTCTCTATATACTACTTCTGTCTTCTTAAGAACATTCTAGAGAAGGAACTTTCTAGTAGGAAGAACCTTCTAGTAAGCCTTTCTACAATAGTTGTGTTCACACTATACATAGGCCTTATTTACTAATGATAGCCTTTATTACATAGAAATACAAAATATTATATCTAATTTAGGGGTTAGGGAGGTTAGGACCCTAACACAAGGGGAGCACTAATGTCTCCCAATCCTTTGAAGGCCAATTTCCTAGAAAAACATCCAGATAACTCTTGAAAGCAAGGTGCCCAGAGACAAGAATAGAACTAGAATTAGACAGAGGATGGTACTTGGGTGGTGATTCTTATTATCCACTAGTGAGCTAGGGAGTTTGAGACATTGGATGTTGTACTCCTCTCCTTCAGATGAACCTAAATTCTAAACTTCCGCAACGAGCATTCTTAGATAGTTAACCTCTTGCACTAATTGATAACCAAACACCATGTATTCTTCCATGATGCAAGTTATCATATCTCCGCCTAGTTTCCTAATCTTCATACGCCATCGGCAAAGATAAACATTGATGTTTTTATATGGTAAAAACTTATGGGGAAACATCCATGGCCCCAGTGAACATGGCCACTTGGAGAAACTTATTAGTGCAAAAGAAAATATTACAAAGAGATTCACAATAGAGTTTCTCATAATCGATCATCGACAAATGACCCTCCATGCTCTTTAAATAGATATCATGGACCAATCGAGTGTTAAGACATGGATCAATGTAGCCATTAAGATTGAGGAGAATATGAACTTCCAAATTTTTATACATCGAGAACATGTCATGACTGTTGGATTAACTAACTACAAATGCATACTAAAGAAACACATGTTAACCTAACGACACACTGGACAAATTTGATCTTAACGAACTCCTAAGTGTCTAAATATCGTAACAGACTCGTCTACTAAAATGATATGTTTAGAAAAGGGATGTAGCTAGATACAAATCTTAATATTTTTGGTAGAATAATTATCAAATAACACTAAACCCCAAAAAACTTGTACTATGAATTGTTACCCTCAACCTTGAAACATGCTTATTGAAACCACTTAGAAAAGAAGAAAAAGAAAATAGGGATTGGGTGAGCTCCTCAATACAATGACATACACCCTAGCTACACTGTGAAGATAAGTCTATGGCCATGCATTTTGATTGGGCTCGTGCTATGCACCATCGTAGATCCATGTTAACCTCGGATTGATCAAATGTTGAAATACATCAAATCCTTTGAGTTGTAATTTTTTTTATCGTTTAAGATGGATTTAGGTTAGTTATAGTCTCACTCAACTAACCAGAGCTTAGAACTTATATATATATATATATATATATATATATATATAGAGAGAGAGAGAGAGAGAGAGAGAGAGAGAGACTTTTGATTATTGTCGATATATATGTATTTACATTATAATATTATTTATATATAAATATAATATTGTAATGTCCCCTTCCAATCGATCATGACGAAGGATGACTTAATAGCCTATACGATTCTCGTAGGCTATAGTCAACAAGGAGGTTATTTGGTGTCACTAGGTTAAAAGAATGACACATCCTAAAGTGACATTAAATAAAAATAAATAATTATATTTAAATGAAATGGGAGGGAAAATAAAGTGAGGGTTTGATTTGGTCAAAAAGGGGCAAGATATTGAAGGCTAGGAGAAAGGATAAATAGAGGGGTAACCCTTCTCTTTGGAATATGATTTTATCTCTCATTTTGGAGTGCTCTTGGAGCCATTGTTTCGTTGGGGTTTAGAAAAACACTTCCACTACTACAATTTAGTTTCAGTGCTTCAATATTCACCCTAGCTAGACAAGAGGGGAGTCCACCTAGGATTTCCATTGGAGCTTCAGTTCAGTTTCATAGTCAGTTGGAGGTTTGCGCAGGTAGTTAGCGAAGATTTTTCCAAAAGAGGCCAATCCAAAATTTTGTAGGTGTCAGAAGAATTCCAGTGAAATCATGGTTAAGGGCATCCCATGGGTTCAATACAGGGAGTCCTGCGAGGCCCCGCTAGACGTCCAACAATTTTCCTGCGAGGACCTCTTCAATCAAGGTTGCAACAGGTTGTCTTGGATCGAGTTCGTGATATTTACAGGAGGGATTGGAGGGTTGCTTGTAGAGCAGACATTATTGGAGCAGAGCATTGTAGGGCCTAGAGAGCCTTGGAGCATTAGACACCATTGATTGACATCATTCCAGGTTTTCTTTGTATTGTTTATGTTAGTAGATTTTGCAGCTGCTTGGAAGCCATTAGACCTGAGTGTTTAGGAGTATTGTGCAGTTTTTATTACAGCCATTAGATATCTTTATATTACTAGGATTTTTGGGGTTTCCACACCATAATAATATGCCATGGTTATTTGCTCTATTTTTTGTGCAATGGATGCATGCAATATATTTGACAATATTCCTATATGATCAAATTGTTTGTAAGAAGTTAACAACAACTTTAATGCAAAGTATTTGACACAATTACACAAGGAGAAATATCAATTTTTGGATAATAAGCATAATATTTCCACCTAGCCTAGTTGGGGACATTACACATATCTATAATGTTTCTACTTATGTCTAAATTTGGCATCTCTCTTTTTATATTTATATAACGATGTTTATATTAGGTGTATATTTTGAACCTCTCTCTTTTCTATAGAGATATGTTTTTATTTTCACATGTGTGCGCACACACACACTTTTAGCTAACACATAATATTAACATTATTATTTGTTCACCCGGATGGGGTGACGAAGGTTGGAGTCACAACATCCCCCATGTATCGATTAACTGTTGGCATGAGAATAGGTACATGACACAGTTATGGAAGAGTAGGGGAGGGAGTTCTAGCCCGATCAATAGTGAATTGACCTATCCCGATGGTGTATGAAGATCAGGAAACTAGGTAGAGATATGATAACTTGCATCATGGAAGAATACAAGATGTTTGGTTATCAATTAGTGCAAGAGGTTAACTATCTAAGAATGCTCGTTGTGGAAGTATGGAATTTAGGTTCTTCTAAAGGAGAGGAGTACAACACCCAACATCTCAACCTTTGTAGCTCACCAGTGGATAACAATAATCACCACCCAAGCACCATCCTTTATCTAATTCTAGTTCTATTCGTGTCTTTGGGCACCTTGTTTTCAAGAGTTATCTAGATGATTTTCTAGGAAATTAACCTTTAAAGGATTGGGAGACATTAGTTCTCCCCTTGTGTTAGGGTCCTAACCTCCCTAACCCCTAAAGTAGATAGAATACTATGTATTTCTATGTAATAAAGACCATCACTAGTAAATAAGGCTTATGTAGTAGTGTGAACATAACTATTGCAAGAAGGCTTACTAGAAGGTTCTTCCTACTAGAAAGTTCCTTGTCTAGAATGTTCTTAAGAACTCTATTGGAGGTTTCCCCCTTGAAGAGCCGAGTGAATTGTCGGGTATCTGTTATATTCTTTGCAAAATTGATCCTGTGTATTGTACATTGATATGGGAGCAAAGGGGGTTTGGGGGGTATGTTTTTGGCAGTTTTTTGGCACATGGTTTTTGTTGACGGTTTTCTAATTCCGATTAAGAAAGTAGGGTTGTTGACTAACAGGTCAATGGATTAGGGATTTGGATATCACAAAATCATATATGTATATTGTATTGTAAACAATGAATATGATGAATAGAAGATTAGAGGTGAGGCTCTAAACAGGTTGTTAATTTTCCTGGTTTGGGTTTCCGGGGTAAAAATCTTTGTGTAATGTGTGTGTGCCATTGTATCTTTTTTGTTTTATTAAGAATCTATTTGTAGTAATTAATTGTACAAGGTTAAAATCTACATTTGGTATCAGAGGTGGGAAGACCTGGACTCTCCGAGGAGAGTGGTATGATGTTGAGAGCCATGGTTGTGAATTGTTATTGCTTGTGAGAAGCATGTGTGTAAATAAAAACAAAATTATGGCCTGAAGGTGATACAAAGGAATGGAGTTGTTGTATATCTACAATTATGTTGAGATAAAGTCTATTGCTTAAATATTTAGATCTGTTGATGAAGTGCTTAGTGCAGGAACCCTTGAGGTTAGCATTTTATATTTTAATTGGAAAATAGTGAAACCGGATAATGTTTCAATTATAAAACCTTAGTTGTACGAGGGGATTATACACTAGGTTTATGTTCTAGTGAATAGATATATACACAAGCTATGACCTTTACTCTTTGTGAACATTCTGGGCAACCTTATTGAGTCTCAAACAGCGGGATTAATATAGATGGCATTGATGCAGAATCCCCTTTGAAAAATGTATAAAGGATTCATTTTTTATTGTGGAGAATAGCCAGTTCAAAGCATGCGACAATGGAAACTTCGAATCCTTTTGATATCCTTAGCGATGTGTTGAGCACTCAACACACCCTAAAAATGCCTATGTTAAATTTTTACTTTTTGGGTACCACTTGATCATTTACACTGTCTAATTCATCTCAGTATGAAAATGTTGCCTTGGCTTATCATTTTGTTTTCCTTTTAAGTCTTTCAAGGTTTGCTTGAGCATGCAAAAAACCATAACTTATAAGACTAACATCTAATTTAAAGAATTTACAATCAAAACTCTTCCCCGATGTGCCTAATAAATTCAGCATCGGACAAGATTAAGCATGAAAGAAAAGATACTCGAGAGAACCGAAGTTGTCGAGTCCCGATCTTCGTCGGCATCGGCAGACAGGAGTTTTCTTTCATGACAAGCACCACCAAGGATATTATCGACGACCTATCCCTTTCGATGTCAGTAAAAGGTGAAAAGAGCAAGCGTTAAACGAAGAATGAAATAATGTCGCCGATCGTCGACTTCCAAAAAATTTTTGGTATCGAGAGATTTCAAGGACGTAACCCACAAGATAACTACACGGTGGAAATATATTTGAAGGCCGATCCCCGATAAATTCTACATCAGTGAGTTTTTAGAAGGATACCCCGTAGAGGATGTGATAAGTCAATCCCCGATACCTTTCAACCTTGGCAATCCCAGGTTTATTTTAAAACACTCGCCTCCTTTAAAAAGGGGTGGAATCCAATTGAGATGCACGATCAAACCGCCTGTCCTCATCCACCATCTGGCATTGCCCGAGCGATTAGACGTACGATCCAGTTCTCCCCTGAGTCATTACTATCTCTCAAGCCCCACGTCGCATCCCGAACCAGTTCTGTCGTGTCATCACCGTATAATGAAATGAGTCGGTGTCAAAGGTTTCTCAGGAGGATACCAACGGGAACATACATAAGGATGTCGTCGATTCCCGATCTGCCCACAAGAAAGCGACGTGATGGGACATTTTATTTCTAAGATACGATGGATCCAAAACATTTAAAGAACCAATTAATTCCAAAAATATTGCATTAGTTGCTAATCCATGAACGAATCAAAAGGACCGTTTGAACCTATCAATACCATGCATCACCCTCTGTGCCCCCGCCGTCAACCCATGTAGAATTTATTTGCAGAGATTCGGTGGTAGGTTGTTTAAAATTTCACTCATCACTCGAATTAATTGATTGATTTGAATGGTGAGATATCTCTCGTTAAATCCTCTTGAGTATTTTTAAAATGAGATTGTTCTATGCGCAAATAAGTTTGGAACATCCAGAGGAGTGAGATGAGGAATCTGGGGAAAACTTCCAAGGTCCAATGAGTATTAAAACAACATTTTTAGCAAGTGTTACAGGTATGTACCGGTCTATGGATGTTTGTGCTTCATTTCATACGTTTTATCCAATGTTACTCTGTACACATGCCTAAAGGATCATTTTCGGTTACAGGGGAAATGCCTCCAAAGAAACCTACCACCAGGAAATCTCTGAGAGTGCCAAAGCTAAAGGAACCAGAGGTAGGAGAATTTTCTTCACCAGCAGTCGCAAAACAATTGGACTCTTCTCCAAAACTGGTGCCCGTCATCACGTCATCCACCAAGGAGGTTTTCGCTTAGCCTCCGACCTTTGGAGACATAGAGGCGAACATCGGGACCAAGACAGTATTCCCGCGCTAGGAAGATATTTTCAAGAAAATCAAGCGGGGGGGATTCCTTGAATATACTCCGCACAACGACCCCGATACAAGGAAGCTCAATGACGAAGTCCTCCTGAATGTTCGAAAGGCATACCTGCACATGGTAACGACCAGAACTCCAGTTTTCCCCTGCAATGAACTCCTAAAATGGCTTATTGACCACACAAACACTCAAAGATGTCTGATTAATGACAACAACGAAGATTGTGTCAGGATTTTACTTCCAATAGAGGTCCACAATTACAACAAGATCAGACACCAAAGGAAGGAGAGACTCCATCTTTCTACATGGCATCTTATCTATTGGACGTCATCTGTGCCAAAAATACCTTTGTAGGAATGAACTTAAGTTGGCACACCTCAGAACTCTCGGTCCATGTATATTTCAGCATCTTGTGGGAGAACAGGTACAATAAATCCTACTCTCTCATTTTTTATCAATCTATTGCACGTGTTCATTCTTTATTGTTCAAGAAAGTGTGCCCAATAATGTCGGATGCGGCCAAAAATATTATATCAAAAGTTGGCCACTGGTACCTAGATGAGCGCGATACCTACATCAGGTTTTTCAAAGCCACCGGAGCACCACATCTGTTACCTGTGTATGTCCCCGATTAACTAGTAATTGGAGAAATCTATTACCAGATCATCCTGCAAGGTTATAATGCTACTCTGGTAAAAGATAAGAAGCGGGTGTTCATACCTTATGGATTCCATATAGGTTTCTACATCGTAAAAGACATTTCTCAAACCAAACAATAAGGGTTGAATCAATTAGAGTTATGATTCCAGACTGGTTGCTTTCACAAGCACGACCCAAAAGGTTTAGTCTTGAAGCATGCATCACAAGTATATTCATGTTGGCCATACGCCCATGATAGGTTTGAAGATGAGATTTTCACTGAAAATGCTCAACACTGGGATGAGGTGATGGCGAGGATGGCTGACCCCAAGGCAACCCAGTTCAAGGCCATGAGTTTGGATGAGCAAGAAAAATTCCTGGAACATTCGGCTCAAGAGGTCCTCAGGGCTGGAGAAGAAAGGATAGCATATGAATAAGTCGAGGTGGTGGAAGATCCCCAGGAAGCCACTGAAACATCATATATTTCCCAGGTAACCCCGGTACAGGATAGGATTTTCCCTGAGGCTCAGGATGGATGGGAGAGAGGTGCACTCATGTATCAACATACCCAACATATGATGAATCGGATGTGGGATAACCCAGACCTCTTCAAGATGCCAAGGCTTTTGACCGATAGTCCAGAAGAAAGCTCGGCAGGCCAAGCGGCCCTGATTTCATAAACCTTCATAACATCAATGAGTCAGGTGACCTTGAAACCATATTTCCACCGGTCGGATCATCGACAGGCATCGCAACGCAGCTAGAGGAAGCTAGGGTATCCATAGAAACAAGTGCATCAGACCCTCTCCACGAGCTAATTAATATATATGATGATGATGAGAGCCCAGAGGTATCTCTCAGGACCCCTGTGCGTGTCCAAGAAGAAAAGGGACCTGAGAAGACTTCTTCTCCTCCCAGGTTTCAAGCCCAAGAGGTCCCATAAAAGGAAAAAGAAGCTAAGAATGGCCTCAACATGGAAAATCTCAATGCGTCGAAGACCCGAGCAAACAATCCGGACGACAAGTCAGAACCAGACGAGGCAAAGGAAGGATCCCCACCAAAGGAAATCGTTGTTTCGATGGCTGATGCACAAGTAAGTATCGAGTCTACTCCCGACGCCTCTATTTCGCTCGATACTCAGATCCCCGACAAGCGACAGGCAGAGGCCGGGCCTTCGGAGTGCAACGAGGAATTTCAAGAACCCGATATTGAACAAATATACACCACCGGAAACCTAAGAAACACACTCACATGGGGTGATCAATAGATTCCTCAACCTATGGATGAAGTAGCTGATATATATGTGATCGCTTAAGATCGAAAGAAAAAAGCTATTGTCCAACGAAACACCAAGAAAAAGATAAATTCCAAACTAAAGGAGACGCCTTCACAAGAAAACATAAAGCCCATCGATTAATTGGTTGGATCGCGAGATTTAGAGAACCATTTCACTATTAAATGTTGCAGAGTATAATTGGGCCTCGGTGGCGGGTTTGGTTCCTACTGTTGAAATAAAGGGATTTAAGACCCATCAACAGAATTGGCGCCAGAAGGAGGGCTGAAGAATGAATGGTTGAATACATATTTTGTATAATTTTTCAGACAGCCGGTAGATTCAAAACAACCCACATGCATGGCTAGTCATTCCCAAGAAAGCCCACACACACTGAGTACTCCTGAAACGAGTAACTCAGCCCGGCCCAAGGAAGACCCTTTGCACCCTGACATACCTTACGCTCTTCCTCGTGAGGAATTAAATCAATTCATAAGGATCACAAGAGCATACGCCTGATAGATCGATACGTTGCCCTTAGCTTTGATACTTCCTCGAAGAAAACAACAAAGCAGACTAGTAGTTAATACTTCCGACGAGGTTTTTGTGCACATGGTAGAAGACTTAATAGATTTCACAATCATCGAAATCCAAGATCCTCTTGATCTGATACCCAAAACGCCAGCCGACGACGTCTCTGAACCAGATGATTTTTCAGAAGAGAAGGAGTTTAACTCAGAATATGAAGATATGGAAGGAAACAATGACCATAATGAAGAAAGGGGAAACCCACCACTGAATAATCAACCCTAGTTGGCTAGAGACGTTTTGGCCCTCCCAGGTCCAGTCCATAACCTTCCACAACATCTAGAAAAGTTACTTCCTAAGTTCGACCCAGAAACCTCGGGATTGCCTGAAGATCATATTAAGAAATTTATACTAGCGATCAGACTTATGAACGTCCAACATGAAGACGTAGTTTGCAGGCTTTTCCCCTACACTTTTGAGAACTCAGCCTCCACCCACATGGTATTTCAACCTACTTGTCGGATCCATAACTAGTTGGACAAAGTTTCAAAAGGATTTTTTAGATAAATTTGCCGAAGAAACCACTACAGGAGCTCTAATGG
>ML819590.1:0-12983 GCA_009831015.1 Picea engelmannii
CTAAAATGCATGATCAAATCGACAAGTTCTCTAACTAGAAGCATATCCATGTGCTCTCCACGTCGAAAAAAACGACATCTCAATCGGGCATCATATGAGCAAGTTATGAACCTTTAAAATCAATCTAGGTTGCACCAAAACCCCACTTTAATAGTATTAAACTTCGTCGAGCACATTTACTATGAGCTCCTACACATAATCAGATACTAAGAATAAAAAAATGTTTGAAGATAAATTGTTTTAAAAGTTAAAATATTTTAAAGTAAAACTAGGTTTAACACAAATAATTCATAAAGGGGGTTTCCTTTTAAATGACTCTTAGTTGGCATAGGAGTAGACCCAGGGTTCAACGTTTCAACAAAACACCAACAAAACCCTAACTACCGGCCCTTTCGGCAACACCTGTGAAGTAGATGCAGTCTCACCCGAGGTAGAGGTAGGGGTGGTTGCAGGACTCCAATGTCTGCAACCTTAGCTGGGACACATATCTGTGATTACAATACTCTATCAAAGCACTTAACAATTACAGTTCATCAGTATTTAACCAGTGCCCACTTCGCAGATAAAACCCTAACAACAGATCAACACAGTATTCACCCAAATCTAGTATATTCGAGCGCTAAGCACATTCACATAGGTTAGAATCATATTATTCGGCACTAAGCTATCATATCAGATTTATCTAAGCATACATCAGGGTACTAAGCATTAATCATATGAACAATGAAACAACCATACTGCACAAAGCAACCATAACACAGGATATATGTGGTTCACCCCCAATCTGGGGCTACGTCTACCAACACTTCGTCTTCTTTATTATCTTATGTCAATCTTCTTACATGCACAGAGCCTCAAAATCCTACTCTGCATAGGACATGAGATCTGTGCACACCTCACCAGATCCTCCTTCCCTGAGCTAGGTTACAACACAAAGCTTTTACACAGTCACTTGCACTTAGCCTTACAAGTCTCACACAACATGCACAAAGCATGTACAACTATCACTTGCACTTAGCACTTGGCTAGGTACCAAAAACCTCTTCTCTTCTTACATCGCCTAGACTTCTATTTATACATTACTAGAAGGGCCTAAACATGGGTAAACCCATGGGCCGACATCCCCATACCTGTTACATATCCCAAAACCCAAAAATCCCTAAACAAGCGGCCGAGATCCCGCGATCTCCGCTCCAACTTGCGCTCCTCTTTCGACAACCTGTCGAAGTCCCAAAATAGGTCAATCATGACCAAGGATTCTCAAGGCTTGGTCAAGGGCCAACAGGCCCCCAACACTCACCTGTGACTCGTCCCGAGTCACTCGAATCTGGGTAGCTCTGCTTCAAAAGCCTCGAGTTGCTTCGACCTGTTGCTACGCTAAGGCCTCCTGCTCGACGAACTCTTGGATAACTGCTTCGTTGACTGGTCCCTCTAAGCGTTGTTCAACTACAGTGACTACTTGTTCCAGCTCTGCTCCTCAGCCTTCAATCTCCTCAAACAGTTGGCACGCTTCGTCCTGGACTAGTTGGAGCCTCTAAGTCACTTCCATGACTTTGCTCTGTATGGTGTGGCCCTGTTGTTGAGCAGTGCGCTATTCCTGGAATCGCTTCATCCTTTCAACTGTTGACAGGAGCTTCAACTACGCCTGTATTGTCGTTGCTTGTTGCTTTGCCTCCTGGAGTTGTGACTCCCGTGCCTTTTGTTCAAGGTCTTCAGTAAGTCGCTCGTAGGTTTGTGCACTTCTACTACTAAGTTGTTTACATTCCAGAGCGAATGCTCTGATCCTCTCAACTGGGCTACATGTAATGGATTCTCTTAGGTCTCGCACGTCCTGTGGGGTATTTGGCACTGTTTGTAGCTCTAGATCTGCGATTCTCTGTTGAAGTTGTTTGATAGCTTCCGCAAGCTGTGCTACTTGATGCTCCACTGGTTCTTCTGCCTTTTTCTCTAAGTCAGTCATAGAGCGAAGTGCTCTCCTGACTGCTTCTTTGACTCTGAGCTGCTCTGCGAGCAACTGCTCTTTCTCTTGCTTGACCTGCACTCTCTCATCTTCGAACTTGGTGTGGAGGTCATCTTTCTCCTGTTGCGCAACTCGACGTTGTTCTACCACTTCCCGTTGTGCTTGCTTCAGGGCCACCGTGGCCTATTCTTTCTCTTCTTGCGCTCGACGAAGGCAAGCTTTGGTCGCATCATCTATTCTGCTGAGTTGGGTGGGTTCATCTCCCAACTCAGGTTCTTCTGATGGCGAGGGCACAGTGGATACTACGCGGTTGGATTGAAGGGCATGTTGTACCCCTCTGAGTTCTGTCTCAATCCTATCATACATGGATGCTTGCTTGGCTTTGATGTTCTGCATAATATCCTGCGAGGTGTCTGATACGACTGTGACGATGAAATCAAAGTCATTGAGCATGAGCACAGTCTGCAACTTAGTCTTGGTGGCTTTGGATTTCTTCCGCGATGTAGGTTTCGTGGGGGAAACATTTATTTTCTTAAAGGGATCAGCCTCCTCCACGGGATCCCTAGGCGGTGTTACTTCGCCTGGCTTCTGTTGATCTTCTTTGCCAGTGGTCTCTTCTCTATCTACTTTGTCATTACCTCCTTGTCCAGGTGACTCTGAAGCGGTTTCATCTGATGCACTACTCAGGTTTTGTACCTCTTTGGTCTTCTTCCTTATGTTGGTTTCAGGTGTGTCGTGTTCTTCGTGAGTGGCCTCCGAGCTGCCAACTAGTTCGAGATCAGACATTTATGCGGGGTCAACATGGATAAGGAGTTCTGCAGACCAGTCCCTAGATATCTCTTCGAGGTCCTCTTCTATGAGCTTATAGTATGACTAAAGCTCTTCTTTATGCTTGTCTGCACATGCAGTGATATAAATAAAGTGTCGATCTGCGTGGAACTTTATGAGGGGTCTGAACTAGTGTAGGGTGTTCGATGTCATACGAGGGACAACCCCAATAGCCCTCTTTAGCTGGAGATAGTATGTGTGGAATACCGTGTTCGACTGTCATTGTTTTCCCATATCGCTCGAGTACCAGAGTGTGGTGAACTTTGCAACGAGTGGCTCAAATGGCTCAATATCTGGGAAGGTTGCACCTTCTGGCATCGCCCAAGCAGTAAATGCTATGAGGATCAGCAACCAACTAAAATGGAACTCATAGCCCTAATACTAAGCTTCATGTCAATCCGATTCTAGTTGGTTTACTAAGTACTTCACCCAGTTCATTTGAATTCATTCTACACATTTTCCGGCGAGGTCAACACGGAACCCTGTGACCTGCGTAGGTTTGTTCTTTCTCACCAGCTTTCCTATGATTAGCTGGCAGGCCAATCGCACTGCGCCATTCTGTGTGGAAGCTACCTTGTAGACTCACGTCCCCTTTTCTACATCGCCATAGGTATCCTTAATTCTCTGAGCCAGGGCACGGTCTGCAACCTTCCCTAGGTAGAAGTCTTGTGGGTCGGGTCCCTGCATGCTCAATCCGGTGATCTTATGGATCAACGTCGGATCGACTGTGATGTGTCTGTCTAGCCATAGATAGCCTCCATGGTAGCACGATAGCAGGAGCTTAACACACACGTTAACCTCCTGGTGCCTTCCAAAATGTGGAATCTTCATCACATTCAAGATGGTGGACTGCGCGAGGTTCATAGTCCATGGTTGGGGGATTATTTTCGAGTTCTTCCCCTTCATCCTAGTCAATTATCTGTGAGGGGCGAGCATACTGTGGTTCTTTCGGTCCCCTAGGTTGAAGTCACTGAATTTTAATGTCGCGATCTTATCTTGTTGCGTTCTAACTGTACGTGTCCCTTTCGGAAGGTATGCAGTAACCAAGGTATAATCGAAATCCCTCGAGACACTGTCATGACTCACCGCGCCAACGGAAGGTGGGATGTAGTCGGGCAGGATAGTCAGGATTAACTTCGCGTTCTCCAAGTCATCTCGATGCTTGGTTCTTTTCTCGGCTGCAACTCAGGATGGTGTGGATCCACGAGCAGTTGATGGGGAGGCTTGCACTCTTCTCGTCGATGAGGCTTGAATACCTGCAGACATTACTTTCTCGGCCATTAGATCGATTAGAACTTCTTCTACAAACTTTTTAGTTGCGCTGAGTTCGTCCGACATACATGCTTAAGATCGGATAACTCAGATTGATGAATGAATGCTTCAATGCAATAGAACATGTGTCTATCTTAGTAAACACAACGCGGTAGCAATGAGCTCTCTCGTTGGCACAGATATAATTTGAAAAAGTATTCTCGATGCAACAGTCAACGAAATAAGTAGACAACAGTGGAACGGATCTCTCCAACAGACGAGAGGCCTTCATCAATATGGTTATGTTCGTTATGGCGCGGTCCCAACGGTCTGAAGACGAGCTTTCTGGTCATAACTATTGTTCTAACCGTTTGGGGGCGTCGGTCTAACGGTCATAATGCCTCCAACGGTTATATTGCTTCGCCATAGCGAAGTGCCATGTTGTGTTGTTTTGATATCTCGACGAAGTTCCAGTTTTGCAAGCCTTCCTTTTGTGAAGTCCCCTCTGGAACATTCGACAACTTCTCTATCTTTTCTCTCTTCTTACTGAGCTTTCTAGCCTTCTTCCCTGTAATCTTCGTTTCAGTATTCCTCTTTCCATTCTGATTCTTATCTCCTTTTGGCATAGTAACTTCGCGTTGTTGAGATTCTTTCATAGGGTTCAAGGGCAATACTTCTTCTCTGTCTGGGGTAGGTGCTCCACTCTTTTGTGAGTCTTTTTGTGTTCTTTCAACTTCAACATCCAAGTTTCTGGTTCTAAATAGCTTCGATCTGTTCTTCGTTCTTCAATCAAGTGTGTTATCCTCCTAGTCATGAAATCTTTTAGTTCTTGCTTCTTTTGTTCTAGGGCTTCCTCTTCTTTCTTCTGGTCTGATCCTTCTCAATCCAGGTTTTTCCTAGTAACATAGCAAATGGGTTGTCGCTCTCAATAAATTTAACAACCTCAAAATCTTCCTCTGTCGAAGTTCCATGAGCACTCATAGATATCTGGGTGAGTCTTCCACATAGGGTTATCATCTTTCCTCTAAATAATCCTATTCCTCCTAATGAAGGAATCATAAAAGACTTTCCTAAAATTTCCCAAGCTCTTTATGTCATGATATTTACTTGTGTTTCTTCATCCAGAACACAGTCAATGTCGAAGTTTCCTATTCTTGTTTCTATGCACTATTTTTCTTTGAAGGTCTTTGATAAGTTGATATTTCTGTGATCATTCAGGGTTTCTTTCATTCATAGTAATACATTCTCTGATTTTTTCTGGGGTTTTGCCATGGTCTTAATTTCTTGACCTTTCTCAGGGTTTTCTTGTCTCATATTCATTCTATCAACCTTAGCAATCATTCTAGGGCAATCCAAAACTTCATGGTCTATAGCTTTACAACAAAGGAAAATATGACCTCTACCAGGGAATTCGTTAGCAAGATGTCCCTGTCTTCTGCAACTATAGCAAAGAGTTAATCCTCTCTTTCATTTGAACGATCCCCAACCTTTCTTGTACTGCGCACTAGGGTTACAGTAACTAACCTGCAAAAAATCATTTCTAGGATCTTGCATCCATTTGTTAGTCCAAACATTCTTTCTATGCATAGGAATAACATATCTTTCATCATTTCTATCAGATCTACTTATATCAAATCTTCTTTCTTTTAGTTGTGCCCTAGTTTCTAGGCTAGGACAAAATTTATCAAACATACCTAGATTCATACTTTCAAAATAAAATTTTCCACTTATCTTACCTTTTCAATCAAAAATTTTCACTGTTCTTAACTTTATCAGAGCACACAGCTTCAATATCTTACCTCTTTTCTTCAAATCTGACTTCTCTTCTTAGCATAGAGCTTCACAAGTCAAGTAGAATACTACGCACTAGGGAAACAGATCTACGCACAAAGCTTTCTCTTTTCTTCAGTTCCCAACAATCACAGTTTCAAGTCCAGGCAACATAACCATTTGTTGGCACAGGGGCAGACCCAAGGTTCAACACTTCAACAACGCACCAACAAAACCCTAATTACCGACCCTTTCGGCAACACCTGCGAAACAGATGCAGTCTCATCCGAGGTATTGGCAAGGGTGGTTGTAGGACTCCAGTGTCTGCAGCCTTAGCTGGGACACAGATCTGTGATTACAATACTCTATCAAAGCACTTAGTAGTTACAATTCATCAGTATTTAATCAGTGCCCACTTCGCAGATAAAACCTTAACAACAGATCAACACAGTATTAACCCATATCTAGTATATTCGAGCACTAAGTACATTCACATAGGTTAGATTCATAGTATTCGGCACTAAGCTATCATATCATATTCATCTAAGCATACATCAAGGTACTAAGCATTAATCATATGAACAATGAAACAACCATATTGCACAAAGCAACCATAGCACATGATATACGTGGTTTACCCCCAGCCTGGGGCTACGTCCACCAACTCTTTGTCTTCTTTATTATCTTATGTCAATCTTCTTACATGCACAGAGCCTCAAAATCCTACTTCACATAGAACAGGAGATCTGTGCGCACCTCGCCAGATCCTCCTCTCGCGAGCTAGGTTACAACATAAAGCCTTTACGCAGTCTCTTACAGTCACTTGCACTTAGTCTTGCAAGTCTCACACAACATGCACAAAGCATGCACAACTATCACTTGCACTTAGCACTTGGCCTAAACATGGGTAAACCCATGGGACGACATCCTCATACCCGTTACATAGCCCAAAACCTAAAAATCCCTAAACAAGGGGCCGAGATCCCGCGATCTCCGCTTCGACTTGCGCTTCGCTTTCGACAGCCTGTCGAAGTCCCAAAATAGGTCAATCATGACCAAGGATTCTCAAGACTTGGTCAAGGGCCAACACTCATGGTTTAAAAAGAAAAGGTAGAGAGAAATACAATAGTTTTTAAATGCACGAAAAACACGATGAGGTGGAGGGGGGCAATCACCCACACGCCCCCCCTCTTACTATTTTATAACATTTTTACCAAAGTTATATTGTAATTGGCTAGTGGTCAAAATCATTTGACTATTTATAATTTTAATTTTAAAGTTGAACTTTACAATTTAAAAAAAAAGTTTTTTAATTATATAAAATATCATTTATTGGTTTTTCTTTTAGATTTGACTAATTTTATGTGGTTATAAATAGAATTGTTAGAATAAAAAATAAAAAATATTTTGTAATAGAAGTGTCCTATTTACCTGTTATTAGTCCCTGTCGAAGGCGTAGAGGGACTATAGTGATCGATAATTCGTTGACTTCATATTAATATGTCATTTGACTAAAAAAATTCGCATCATCTCTATTGTTCGAACTAGAGAACTAAAAACATTATTTTTTATATATTAAAAAAAACCTTATATGTCATCATCTCATTGGAGAATAGATTCAAAGTCTTATTGCCATCTTCGTTATTCCCAATGTTTTAAATGTTTAGATATCCAAAGTTTTGAGCATCGATGCTCTTTTTTAATTTTTTAATTTTTATTGAAATGTTTACATACCGAAAGTTTTGAGTATCGACGCTCTTTTTTATTAATTTTTTTATTGTTTTTATTTTTATTGAAATGTTTACATACTGAAAGTTTTGAGCATTACTCTTTTTGAGGTACTTGAATAGGCATGACAACTTAAATGGTTACATGGCGCGAGGCCCTTAAACAGGCCTGACGGCCTTAAATGTTTACTTAAATAGGCATGTCACAGTACATTCTTCCTCGAATTTTTCCATACAATGTTGTAGTGAATTTGGACTATATTGTTGTCCACCGCCACTCGCATAGCCATCATATGTTTCATACTTCTTCTATGCTTGGAATGCAATTTAGGCATCATTGAAGATACATATATAGTTTACTGGTTCATTGGTTGTTGCTTGTTCGTTGGTTCGTTGGCTCGTCGGTTGTTGTTTCTTGTTGTTTGGTTCAACTTTGAAAGGTTGAGGTCTTGCACCTGCAGTTGGACCTGTTGGTGCTTGGTGCTTGCTTTGGTTTGTTTCAACTTTGCAAGGTTGGGGTCTTGCACCCGCAGTTGGAGCTTCTTTCTCACTTTGCAGGGTTCAAGTCCTGCACCTGCAATTGGACCTGCGATTCTGTCGTTCATCATTGACGAGTAAGTTTCAATACCATAGTTTCATTCATATCCGTCGTTTGTTGTTTACAGTTTGCAAGTAATAATGTTTAAGTATTTCCATTGGCATGGTCATCATATGTTTCATATTTCTTCTATGCTTGGAATGCAATTTAGTCATCATTGAAGATTCATATATTCTTTACTAGTTCACTGGTTGTTGCTTGTTAACTGGTTTGTTGGTTATTGCTTCTTGTTGTTTTGTTCAATTTTTGTAGGGTTGGGGTTCTGCACCTGCGGTTGGACATGTTTGTGCTTGCTCACTGGTTTGTTGTTTGTTGCTTGCTTTTGTTTGTTTCGACTTTGCAAGGTTGGGGTCCTGCGCCGGTAGTTGGAGCTATTTTTTGCACTTTCCAGGGTTTAGGTCTTGCACTAGGTAAGAATGTTTAACTATTTATTCATTGTTCTTATCCTGCAGACTTTCCTACTCTTAAATTTTCCTCTGGTTTTTTTCTCCAGGCTCTGCACCATGTGCATGCCAATGTCATCTGCATAACTTCAACTGTCATTTTCTCTAGCATTACAAATCCTTGCCCGTATGTGATGAAGTGGAAATCTAATGCCTCAATTGAATAAGGAATTCTTTAGCCTTCACACCTTGCCCTCAATGATATTCCCAGCTTGCCCAGGAATGAGTACCTACCTATCTCGTACGGGAATCGAACCCGTGTCTTTCACACGAAAAAGACGATGTCAATATTGTTGCCTTTGCAAGATGTTCTTGTAGAAGAAAACTGCAGGTAGGTATAGAAGGGCTAGGTATGGTGCAACAATAGCTAAGCTACAACAAAATTGCACACCATTTCTAGGCATTATCCATCTTTGTCGGTGACATTTTTTAGTAAGCTATAAAGAAAACAAGTTCCAGGACCTGGAATGCAAATCCTGGGTAGTTCTAGGACCTGTTATTGCACTTTGAAGGGTTGAGATCTTGCACTCTCAATTGGACCTACGATTCCGTCGTTCATCATTTATAAGTAAGTTTTGATACCATAGTTTCATTTGTATTCGTTCTTTGCTCATCGGTTTGTTGCTTGTTGCTTGCTTTTGTTTGCTTCGACTTTGCAAGGTTGGGGTCCTGCGCCGATAGTTGGAGCTTTTTTTTGCACTTTTCAGGGTTTAGGTCTTGTACCAAGTAAGAATGTTTAAGTATTTATTCATCGTTCTTATCCTGTAGACTTTCCTGCTCTTAAATTTTCCTCTGATTTTTTCCCCAGGCTCTATACCATGTGCATGCCAATGTCATCTGCACAACTTCGACGGTCATTTTTTCTAGCATTATAAATCCCGGTCCTTTGTCGTATGTGACGAAGTGGAAATCTAACACCTCAACTGAATAAGGAATTCTTTAGCCTTCACACCTTGCCCTCAATGATATTCCCAGCTTGCCCGAGAATGAGTACCTACCTATCCCGTACGGGAATCAAACCCGTGTCTTTCAAATGAAAAAGACGATGTCAAGCTTGTTGCCTTTGCAAGATGTTCTTGTAGAAGAAAACTGCAAGTAGGTATAGAAGGGCTAGGAATGGTGCAACAGTAGCTAAGTTGCAACAAAATTGCACACCATTTCCAAGCATTATCCATCTTTGTCGGTGACATTTTTCAGTAAGCTATAAAGAAAACAAGTTCCAGGACCTGGAATGCAAATCCTAGGTAGTTCTAGGACCTGGAATGCAAATCCTGGGTAGTTCTAGGACCTGATATTGCACTTTGCAGGGTTGAGATCCTGCACTCTGAATTGGACCTGTGATTCTATCGTTCAACATTTACAAGTCAGTTTCGATACCATAGTTTCATTCGTATTTGTTCTTTACTGTTTGTTATTTGCAGTTTGCAAATAAGAATGTTTAGGTATTTATTCATAACTCCTATGCTGCAGAATTTCCATAGAGGTTGGCATATCTTTCCCTCCTGCTCTTTAATTTTGCTCCAATTTTTTCTCCAAACTCTGAACCATACCTACATGCCTTTACAAAATGTTCTTGTAGAAGAAAAATATGTTGAGATAATGTTGGCAAGAGTAGCTTTTCGTGGATTGCAAATTGCAATATTCAATCTCTATGCCGCTCTACGTGCAACATTGCTAACATAATGAATGTTTTTTCAAATGCATTGCACCATTTACATCTGAACGAAACCATTATCATTCTAGCAGACTTCAGTGTTGACATGCTAGAAAATATTGCCATAACAAAAGAATTGGAAAACTACATGTAAGATAAAACATGTACAAAACACACTTATTTACCATGTATGGTCAAATGTGCCCATATGAAAAGACACCCTCTTTATCTTATACACAAATTGGTATGACCATGATACACTTTCTCTTGTACTTGAATTATGAAATATACATAAACGTATTACAAAATTATATTTCCATGTCTCAAAGCATATCTGGATACTTTGTTGCACAAAACCAAAGCATTCAGCTAGGATCATCCAACTTCTTAATATTTTCTGGCTTGTAATATCTTTTGGCCAGGAAAAATTCTATATAACCACAACCATAGTTCAAGAAAAACAAAGGTTCATGCTTCTAACTCTCTTTTATTCTATTCCTTTGATTCTCAGTTACTGTATGTATATATTACTTGTTTTCCCTTATATACCAACTTACATTCATGTTCATTGTATTTTGAGCGGTCCCACATTGAAACAAATAGAATAATTGGAGAAGACAAAGGACTCTTAACCACAAATGTAGAAGAGGAGATACATAGGTGCATGCTTCTACTCTTATTTCATATTTCATTGTTTTGTATTTCACTTATTGTCTGCATATTTATTCTACTGCTTTGCACCTAATTTATTGTATGTGGATACTCCATGTCTTCCTACATAATAACTTGTCTTCATGTCAACTGTGTATGTGCTGCTACATTGAAATAAATAGAATTGTATTTATTTTTTTACATGTCTTTCTACATATCAACTTACCTTCATGTCCATTTCATTTTCTGCATTGCTACATTTAAAGAAACATATTAGTTGGATAAGAGGATGAAATCGTATATGCCACAACAGAGGAAGCTGGAGTATAATCTTTGAAAAGGTATGCCAATTGTGATAGTAAATCAAACACACAAAACGAGTAGGTGCATAAAATATTGGACTAGAAAACGATGATTTGGCAACTATGGGCCTTTGTTGAGACTTCTCGCTTCTGAAAATTGCCTTCCCCTTTTCTATTTTCCCACTCTCTATTATCCCTTTTTTTTTCCTCTTCTATACTTAACCGAATTCCCCTTTGTTTTTCCCCTCTACTTTCCCTTTCTGGTTACTTCACTTAGTCGTTTTTTTCGAAAATGTCTAGGTGCGTGGGTCAGCAGACTCACATGTTCACATTTCTACTCATGCTTCTATATCACGAGTCCGACCAACCACTTCGTCATTCCATACTTAGCGACTTTTTCGATCGCGGGCTCAAAATTGTGCTTCTATTGTTCTGTGTCCTGCAAACAGCACCCAGAGTTCCGCAATATACAAATTGACAGCCGAACTCCTGGGCTGGCGGGCTCAAGATTGCTCTTCTATTGTTATGTGACCTACAAACAACTTCCAAAGTTCCGCGATATACAGATTGGTTGTCAGACTCTCCCATCATGCCCTGTTTCGTGTTACATATTTTTCCACACAAAATTTCCGAGACATACAATTTGACACCGTATTTCATACTCCATCCCCTTCGAGCTTGTATGTGACACGCGTTCAGATTTCCACTGATGCTTTTATATCACGAGTCCCATCGGTCGCTTCCATGTTCCATACTCAACTAATTTTTCGATCGTTTTTAGATTTCTGTGGTGAGTATTTTCAAAGTTGTTTGCCGGATAATCCACAGTTGGTGTCATTTTTGTCGACGTTTTGAATCCTAATTGGGATTCGTCATCAGGACTAATCGTCAATTGATAGCATGATGATCTCGGTTAATTAATAATTACTGTGTGGGATGTATTAAAGATTTTAACCTAGGTCGACTGTTTAAAAACCTACAGAAATTAATTGTTTTTTTATTCATTTTTAAACTGAATAATGATATAATAATAATAATTAATACTTATTAGTAAGTTTGTAAAGTTATTTAGTTATATATAAGTAAAATAAGTTTAAAGAGTTTTTAATTAAGTGATTAAATATTTGATTAATTGAATTAAGTTTTTAAACTAAATAATAATATAAAAATAAACTATTACTAAGTTTGTAAAGATTTTAAGTGAAAATTAAGTTAGTGATTAAATATTCAATTAATTGAATTAAATTTAAAGTTTAATTAATTGAGTTATGGTGAGAAGGGGGCTTTAGTTAGGTTGTTTGTTTTTAGGTTTTAGAGTTTTAAATTTTTTTGTTTTAAGGTTAAATTTTTAATTACAGCTTAGTGAACTAGTTACTAGAAAAAGTTTTCAGAAATGTGGGTTTTAGGTTTAGAATTAAGAGTCAGGAAGGAAAAGTTTTTAGGGTTAAAGATTTTAAAAGGTCAAACAGGTTGGTTAGACTCCTAAGTCTAAGAAGTGAGGCAAAGGGAAACCTAAACAAGAAGGCAAGAAGAAGGGAGGTGTCAGGCCTGATTAGATCTATGAGGGATACTAAGTTGGTTGATTAATGGGTGCCAAAAACTGCTTACCTCCAAGCCACCGTCTTTGTTCATATTGTTGGGGTGTTTGATTATTTTGAGAGCTTCTCTTAAACGTCTCATGTAGTAATGATCCTCTTTTGCTAGTATTTTTGTATCCTCCAGGCAGACATGATGTTTGGTTTTAAGTGAGTGTTCTGCTAAGGCCGAGGTACGAATGCGTTCATTTCTAATGTCTGCTT
>ML819590.1:13083-28497 GCA_009831015.1 Picea engelmannii
GGGTTTTGGTGCAACCTAGATTGATTTTAAAGGTTCATAACTTGCTCATATGATGCCCGATTGAGATGTCGTTTTTTTCGACGTGGAGAGCACATGGATATGCTTCTAGTTAGAGAACTTGTCGATTTGATCATGCATTTTAGTGGTTTCACGGTTAATGAGGTTCATTTGATGGAAAATCCTTGGTAATCATTTTGGCATTTTCTAGACCTCAAATTTCGATTCTGTCAGTGGTGTTTGATTCGTAATCCCACAAAACATATAGTTGGATTTTTTGGAGGTGAACAATCTGCTTTGACCACTACCCAAAATTACAAGAAAAGACATTGTTTAATAAAAGTTTGAGCTTCATTTTTGCTATTACTTCACCCGAATTTTGTTTCGTCAATTCTTGTGACATCTTTGTTATATAGGCTCCAAATCTATCCATTGGAATTGAGGTCACCTATTGATAGCTAATGTTGAAATAATGTAACTGCAAAGTGTATTCTAATTATTATTGTGGTATTATTCATTAGATCAATCCCCTATTGCGGATTGATCATGTCGACTATTGTAAAAGACCAAATCCCCTTTTGTGGATTGGTCAAAACATAATTGTAATAGGTAGAATAAGAAGTCGGCCCCATAATATATTAAAGAGGCCCTAGAATATATTAAAGGTGGTTATAACCACCCAGAAGAAAAAGTCGGCCCTGCCAGTGAAGAGACACTTTCACACTTTCCATAATTGTATAAATAAGGAGGCTAGCACACACACACACACATTCTTGGGAGAGGACTTTCGGTATTTGTTTGAGTTATCTCTTGGCATTGTATTGGTTATCTATAATAAGGAAGTTTTGTTGGGTTTTCTACCCCATGAGGGTTTCCCAGGATAAATGATGTGTCTCTTGTGATTGTGTATTTCTTAGTGATTCTATCTTATGCTATTGTTATCTAGTGAAATGCAAAGAACTCTAATAATAGCTTAAACCTTAACATGGTATCAGAGCTAAGCTTAAGAGAGCGTCTTTCACAAGAGAAAGTGAAAAACGTCATTGTTGTCGTACATGCAAATTAGGGATTTTTGTTGATGAAGTATTTCAGCCCTAGAACCATCTAGAAAAGTGCGCCCTTCCTCAAGGATTACTTTGGCATCCTCAGCACAACTTTTCAGTCGCTAGATCTCTCGGAAAGTGAAACTCTAGTTTCACAAAATACCAGAAGTACCAGAAAACCATAGTACCAAAAGTACCAGAGTACCAAAGGTACCAGAAAGCCAGAAGCACCAATCTAGAAATCTACAGATCAAGTCTGGAGGGGTAAAAGTTGGATTTTCTCAGATCCAAAGACACCATGCTACTCACCTCAGCCAAGCGCACCTCCTGGTAACTTCAGAATTTGATTTTGAGCATTTTCATTTTTTGGACATTTTCCTAGCTCCAGGTAAAAGATGTTTGCAAGCACTAAGCTTGTTGGCAATCTATAAGGTGTGGAAAACTTCTGTGCTAGGAAGTATAGGATTGGTCTCATTCTTGAAGAGAATGACCTAGCAAGATTCGTCAAAGAAGAAGTGTCAAAACCCGACGATGCTGCAGACAAAGAAAAACATCCAAAGGACATGATCAGGGCCAAAAGAATCATTGTAGATTCAATCAAAGATCACTTGATCCCTTATGTGTCATCAAAGAAGACTCTAAAAGAAATGTTTGATGCCCTAAGCAGACTATATGAAGGAAAGAACATAACCCAGAAGATGAATCTAAGAACTCAGCTCAAGAATACAAGGATGCAGAAAGGAGAATCAATCCAAGAATATTTCTCCAGAATATCCCAATTCAAAGAACAAATAGAAGTGATCGAAGATGCTATAGACGAAGACGAACTTATAATGACGGCCCTTAATGGTCTCACAAGACCTTGGGATGCATTCATCCAAACGATTTGTGCCAGAACGAAGAAACTAAAATTTGATGGTCTATGGGAAGAATGCATTCAAGAAGAAACAAGAGTAGCTAACCGTGAGGCTTTACTAGCAAGAGATGAAGATCAAGCCCTAGATACTCACACCAAAGGAGGAAGAAAGAAGTCTTACTTCCAGAAAGAAACTCATAAAGAGTCACCCCCAAAACAAATTCAGTCATAAAGAATCTCGTCCAAAGAGATTCCAAAAGAAATGACAACAAAAGGAAAGAGATTACTCGTCTATCCAATGCTACCATTGTGATAAGATGGGAAATATTGTGAGATATTGTCCAGTAAAACGAGAAGAATACAAGAGGAAAAATAAGAGAAACCATGCCCATGCAGTTGAAGATGAAGAGCCACCCGTGAAGAGCCACCCGCAAAGATGTTAAGAGAACAAATTAAAGACTATGTCTTAATCTCAGCCCTCTCAGGATCGGTAACACCTGGAGAGGACACTTGGCTCATTGATAGTGGTGCCTCCAAGCACATGATAGGACAAAGAGATATTCTCTCTTCCATTTCAGAAAATAAGTTTTCTCAGAAAGTGACACTTGGAGATGATTATCAATACCCTATCAAGGGAGTGGGAGAATCAAACTACAAGCTTAATTCAGGAAATTCAATGAAGATGAAGGACGTACTCTATGTACCAAGTTTGACAAAGAACCTACTCTCCATATCAGCTTTAGAAAAGAAAGGCTTCAGAGTTGCCTTTATAGATGGAGAAGTTCTTATGTGGACTAAAAGAGAAACCTTGAAAGAAGAAATCATCATTAGAAAAGAAGAAGGTGGCCTATATAAGCTAAAGGGTCACTCAGAAGCTGCCATGACCCTCGCCATTGAGAATCCATGTGAACTTTGGCATAGAATATTAGCCCACATCAACTACAAGGTGCTACCATACGTATGCAAAGCAGTCACAGGTCTACCAGAACTCAAGGTTGACCATGAAGGTTTTGTTGATATTATGGTAGCTGCGGGAGGTATTTACCTCCACGTGTAAACCTGACAAGAATATAATATTTCGGGAAGCAAGAAGAAACCCTAATGAGTTGGCTAATAACCCTAGAAGACAAGTCGGCTCAAGAGGATAATTTGTATTAAGTTATTAGCCTCCAAGAGAAGAAGTCGACCAAAAGAAATAATATATATTGAGTAAATAGGTACCTAGAATGAGAAGTCGGCCCATGCAGTTAGGCAGAATTAGTATAAATACATGAGGCCAGTCTTCATTTTGGCAGGCATTCTCAGAACTACAAAGCTCACTTGTGGGCACTGCACTTAGCCAGTTTTGTGCGCAAGTTTGGAGGAGAAGTTGTCGTTGTAGCTGCTGCAGCTAGTAGATTACGTTTTGGCCTGGACTATCTCTTGGTTATGGTTTGGACTATCTGATCAACTCTTGTTTGGTGCGCTATCCTTGGAGAAAGGTGCACTACCCTTTGTTTGGCTATCTAGCCTAGGGTTTGCTTCTGGAGTGATTCTTTGTCAAGGTTAAGGTGCTCGGAGGGTGTCTTCGGCCTATGGTTGGGTGACAATAGTGATATTGTCTATGGTAAAACGAGCACATCCATCATATTCTAACAGGTTATGGGCCCATACCTCCTTCATTCAGTCTAACCACTGGAAGGGAGCATAGCCATAAGGATATTAAGCTCGTTGAAGAACTGTTGCTAGGGTTTCTACCAGGAGTAGTCACCAAAGCACTGTCACTAGGGTTACTAGAAGGTGCAATTGTAGAAACCCTCACCCTCTCGTTGAGGTACCTTAAGTGAAGGGATTGACCTAATTTTTGGATAGACTAGTGCACCCTATCCTAGCGCATATCTTGGTACTCTCAGCAAGCCAAGACGTCAAGTTTGAATTTTTGGTCAAATCTAGGGTTGACCAAGTCAAAGCAGTCATGACTTACTCTATGAAGTCAGAAAACAAGTTAGATGGAGCTTCTAACTTCAAAGCGTGGAAGACAAGGATTGACCTCATCCTTGCCAAGAATAAAGTGTTGGATATCGTGAAAGGAAAGATCGTGGAACCAGAGTTTGAAGAAGGAAAAGAGAAGAAACCACATAACGTTGCAGTTATGGAGAAGTTCAAAGACGGTGATATCAATGCCATGAGTATCATAGTGGACTCTATAAAAGACCACTTGATACCCTACATCTCCCATCTTGACTCATCGAAGAAGAGGTACGATGCCCTAACAAACATCTTCTCAATCAGAAACATTGGACAAGTAATGAGTTTGAAGAATGAGCTCTGTGACATGAAGATGAATGATGATGGCAACATAACATCATACTTTATGAAAATCTCTCAGTTAAGAAATCAACTACAAGCTATTGAAGAGATCATCTCAGAGAAGGAATTGGTAAACATAGTACTCGATGGTCTTCCCAAGACATGGGATGCATTTTCCGCAAGCATGAACACAAGAAAGGAGTATCCTACATTTGAAGAACTTTGGACTTGTTGTGCACAAGAAGAATCAAGGATCAGTGTAAAAGAGAAACCCCAAAGGAAGTACGATGATCAAGCCTTCACAACAAGGTTCAAGGATTTCAGAAATAAAAGGAAGTTTGGCTCAAGAAAGAAGCCATATCAAGAGAAAGATATGTCAAGAATACAATGCTTCAATTGTCAAAAGTATGGTCACTGCAAGAATCATTGTCCCGAGCTAAAGAAAAGGAAGGAGACACACGAAGCATCAGTTGCTGAAGAAAAGGAACCTACAAAGAAGACCAAGCAGGATAAAACAAACTTGTTCTTCTAAAGACAAGGTAACAATACTCTTCATAGTTCTTGTACATACCATATTTTCTGTACATATCTTGCATATCTATTTCTTAGAAGATAATATGTTCAAAGAGAAACTATACCTATGGAAGAACAACAAGATAAGGACTGCTATCACTATGACTATAAGACAAGGTGCAAGATAAGTCGAAATCAGAATCAATCTTGAAGAAACCTAGAAGAAGTAAGGATAGAAAGAAGTCAACAATCAAGAGAAAATTGGAAAAAGATATGTGACACTTTGCAGAAGGCAATAAGGATGTAGACGGAAGCGTGGACTCTCCTAGATGGAGAGAGCTGATTATATTTCCAAAAGAAGAGCATGCATGAAGCAAGGATTAGGAGGGAGCTAATCCTAAATCCTATGATCCATTGAAGATGATGAATTAGCAGCCATGAGAAGCAATATGTATTCAGTTTGACCTTAGAAGAAGTCTTCCTCAAAGAAGCCTTAAAAGTATCTTTGGTTGTCCATCCACATCCGTGATCCTATGATGAAAGAAAGAAAAGTCATAACAACTAGTTATTGTATCGAGAATCACAAAGACTACCAAGCCTGATATGAACTCACTAAAAGCAATCAAGCAGAGGTACTAAAAGTTGTGATGAAGAACAATGTATGAAAGACTTATGAATGTAAGCATTGGGAGATCCAGAACTAGAAGTTATCCCAGATGGAGGGAGAAGATTATGATGATTACTTGTTCCAGCAAACCATATATATCTCTACATGAGCCATTATATCGTCCACAATATCCATAGGTGGGAATTAACATCAGATGAATGCAAAGACTGTTCTGCAGAATAATTGAACAAAGAGTGTATGTAGAGCAACCTCAATGCTTTGAGGTATACCAGAAAGAGACCCTTGTATGCAGATGGAAGAAGACAACTTGGTGGAGAACCTCCAATACACAACAGAAGCATGGTGAAGACTTTCTATAACAAAGATATTGTATCAGAGTGATTACTCAGAAGATCGGGATGATGGATTGCCAATCCATGACAAAGATCTCATGATGACAGAAGAAGTGCCACATGGATTTGTTCCAGTTTGAGCCTTGCCACGATGTTATGAGCTAATGGGGAACAAAAGATGAATCTAGCAATGACACACTATATTGATCAGAGCTATATGAAGCCTTCAGAGAAAACCAGTGTTCTAGAAAGCCAAAGTACTTTGAGATCAAGCATTACATTCTCCATGATGAAGTCCAAAAAAGAGAAGTGGTTCTCCAATATATATATATCTCCATAGATGAGCAGATAAGCAGACATTTTGGTAAAGCCTCTATCCAAGATGAAAGAGTTTGTGTACTCAAGATGGAGCTCGTGGAGACGACTTCCCTATTAAAAAAGGAAGAGATGACTCCCAGGTTGGGAGGGAGCACTGATGTGTTATTGATTTATGGACAATCATTTTTCAGTTCGAAAAATGGTCTAGGATGAGTAGTTCATTTCCAGTTTGGAAAGTAGTTTCAGATTTTTGATGGACAGGCATTTTCTAGTTTGAAAAATGGTCCAGATCGAATGGTCATTTTCGTAATGAAAATGGTTCAATGGATTGTTGATGTACCATAGACAACGATTTCCCATTGTGGTTAACATGGGGAATGGTCTAGGGCAGTCTCTCTTCTTGAGAGTTACTCAAGAAGACTGGCCCGCCTCGCCGGAAAGTCATTCTTTTGAAACTCACAATTGTGAGCATTTTTGAAGAATGGTCTGTTTTGGAGGTTGGTGCAGGACAGTCGTTTCCTTAGGAAATGGTTCGGACAGTCATTCCTTAGGGCAGATTCATTCTCTCCAGGTTGCACTTTGTTTAGTGCCGAAGGAATGGCCCAGGGTGGGGAATGGTCCAGGTTCAGCAATCAGGTACAGGCATTCCTTAGGGCAGACTCATTCTCTCCAGGTTGCACTTTGTTTAGTGTCGGAGGAATGGCAGAGGGTGGGGATTGATCCAGGCTCAGAAATCGGGACAATTATTCTTCCTTTCTTGAAAAGAATAGTCCAGATAGCTCATCATTGATGTTTTACCTTCTGAAGGCATATGCTCTTCCAAGATCTCACATATGCGAGTGGAAGATTGTCCCATATTATTCAGTTTATATCATAACAATGTTTTCTGTGCAGGTTGATATCAGATGATTGTTATGGAGACTATATGTTTCTAGACAGTAGATGTATGCTGTTGTGGTGGATGTGTCCACTGATTGTGACTATACGACACATATAAAGTATCTATGTGCTACTTGGTGTGGTAGTGTACCACTAAATTGTAGTTGTGTACTACTATGGATAGACACAATTGTGTTCTATTAAATGATATTGTTCTGATTGCCTTGAAGACTATCAGTAGTGTTGGAAATGATTATCAGCTAGATGGATGATCAATGGAGAGAGATTTCCCAAACGGAAAATGGTTCAGGACATTTATTCTTCTAGGACATATGTTCAGATTAGAAGAATGGCTCTTGTGTCACTCTGTGGTGTGAGTGACTTATCTAGCACCATGTCTGATTACTCAGATGGAGTATGGTTTTGAGAGATGATGCAGCTGATGACACTGATGGTGATGATGGTGCTCATGATCTATTCATGAGATAGTCTATACAACTATGTTGATGCTACCGGGTGAATGGTATGTTTGTGTTCAAGACCATTACCTGTAATACCTCCCTAACTAGGAGGGAGTGTTGATATTATGGTAGTTGTGGGAGGTATTTACCTCCACGTGTAAACCTAAAAAGAATAGAATATTCCGGGAAGCAAGAAGAAACCCTAATGAGTTGGCTAATAACCCTAGAAGACAAGTCGACTCAAGAGGATAATTTGTATTAGGTTATTAACCTCCAAGAGAAGAAGTCGGCCAGAAGAAATAATATATACTAAGTAAATAGGTACCTAGAATGAGAAGTCGGCCCAGGTACTTAGGCAGAATTAGTATAAATACAAGAGGCCAGTCTTCATTCTGGTAGGCATTCTTAGAACTACAGAGCTCACTTGTGTGCGCTGTAGTTAGCTAGTTTTGTATGCAAGTTTGGAGGAGAAGCTGTCATTGTAGCTACTGCAGCTAACATATTACGTTTTGGCCTGGACTATCTCTTGGTTATGGTTTGGACTATCTGATCAGCTCTTGTTTGGTGCACTATCCTTAGAGAAAGGTGCGCTACCCTTTGTTTGACTATCTAGCCTGGGGTTTGCTTCCTGAGTGATTCTCTGTCAAGGTTAAGGTACTCGGAGGGTGGCTTCGACATATGGTTAGGTGATAATAGTGATATTGTCTATGGTAAAACGAGCACATCCATCATATTCTAACAAGCATGTGCAATGGATGTGCACAAGGGAAGAACAACAAGAACCCTTTTCCGAAGAGAGACAACAAAGCAGAAGGAGTCCTAGAACTCATTCATTTAGATGTGTGTGGCCCAATGCGATCATCCTCCATCAGTGGGAATGTATACTATGTATCTTTTATTGATAATATTCTCGTAAGACCTGGGTGTACTTTTTGAAATCAAAAGATTAAGTGTTCAGTAAATTCAAGGAATTCAAAGCCTCGATATAGAATCTTTCCAAAATAAAGATCAAGATACTCAGGTCAGATAATGGAGGAGAATACACCTCAAAAGAGTTTGTGAACTTCTGCAAAGATGTTGGGATCAAGAGGGAGCTCACCACTCTCTACAATCCTCAACAAAACGGTGTAGCAAAAAGAAAGAATAGAACGATAATGGAAGCAGTGAAGACCATGATCCATGATCAAGATCTTCCTATGTGCTTATGGGCATAAGCAACAATGACAGTCGTATATGTGCAAAACCAATTGTCCAATAGTGCACTTAGGTTCAAGACCCTGGAAGATATGTTCACCGAAAAGAAGCCAGAGGTAAGCCATCTCAAAATATTTGGCTGCCTAGTATTTATACATATTCCGAAAGAGAAGAGAAACAATCTGGAACTCTCAGGAAAGAAGGGAATATTTGTGGGATACTGTGAGGTCTCCAAGGCCTTCAGGATTTATATACCAGGTCACCATCACATTGAGATCAACAGGGATGTGACCTTTAATGAAGATGCAATGCTCAAGAAATCGAGAAGATGTCAGCTTGAAGAAGTATATGAAGAAGAACCTGTAGCTCCCAGAGTTGCAGAATCAATGAGGGAGGTTCCCAGAGCTGCAAAACCAGTTAGGAAAGTCGTAACTTCCCCTGTTGAGGAAATTCTAGAAGATCATGACATAATAGAATTTCAAGAACCTCCTCAGATGATGATCTCCCATAAGAGAAAGCTAGCTTGGGCTAGGGAGCTTATTCAAGATGGAGAGAAGTATGGTGTTCCCGAAGGAACCACGAGACACATGAAGAGACCTAAGCCATTCTCCAGTTATATGGCTTTGATGTGTGATCTCCTAAAGAAGGAGCCTACCTGCTTTGAAGAAGCCATTCAGAAGAAAGAATGGGCAAATTCCATGACAGAAGAATACCAATCCATAATAAAGAACAATGTATGGGAAATAGTTGCCAGACCAAAGAGCAAGCATGTGGTATCTTCCAAATGGCTCTTCAAAATAAAACATGTTGTTGATGGAAGTATTGAGAAGTATAAAGCAAGATTTGTCGCTCGTGGCTTTTCTCAAAAGGAAGGCATTGACTATGAAGAGACATTCTCTCTTGTAGCCAGATAAACTTTGATCAGAACCATCATAGCCTCGCAGCTAAGATGAAGTGGAAATTACACCAGATGGACGTAAAGACAACTTTCCTAAATGGTGTCATCGAAAAAGAAGTGTATATAGAACAACCTCAAGGATTTGAAGTTGAAGATAGGAAGTCTCATGTCTACAAGTTGAAGAAGGCTCTGTACGGATTGAAGCAAGCTCCTAGAGCTTGGTATGGCAGGATAGACAACTTTCTAACGAGCTTGGGATTTACCAAGAGTAAAGTAGATTATAACCTCTACTTCAAGGTTATGAACGATGAATCGATAATATTGTTGTTGTATGTGGATGACTTATTCTTAACTAGAGAAGAAAAGATCATCACCGAATGTAAGAAGAAGCTCACTTCAGAATTTGAGATAAAAGACCTTGGCCTAATGCATTATTTCTTAGGTCTTGAGGTATGGCAGAGTCCAGAGAGGATCTTCCTTAACCAAGGGAAGTATGCAGTCGAAATCCTGAAGAGATTTGACATTTTGGAGTGCAAGTCCATGAATACACCCATGGAAATGAAGTTGAAGCTACTGGTCGACACTTCGTCAGAATTGATTGATGCCATGTTGTATAGACAGATCATTGGATCGTTGATGTACCTGACGAACACCAGACCAGATATATGTTTTGTCGTGAACACCTTGAGTCAGTTTCTGGTAGAACCTAGACATGTTCACCTTGTTGCTGCAAAACATGTGATGAGGTACCTTAAGTGTACATTAGATTATGGTCTCAACAATGATGGAGATCATGATTTCACACTGAGTGGGTACATTGATTCAAATTGGGTTGGAAGTGTCTCTGACAGGAAGAGCACTTCAGGATGTTGTTTCAGTTTGGGATCAACCATGATCTCATGGCAGAGTAGGAAGCAATCCAACATTGCTCTCAGTACAACGGAAGTAGAATACATTGTTGCGTGTTCTGCCAGCAGCGAAGCTATATGGCTTTGTAAGTTATTGACTGGTCTATTTGACCTAGAGATGGAAGCAACCACGATCCTATGTGACAACGAGAGTTGCATAAAGATGATAGAGAATCATGTATTTCATGACAAGTCGAAGCACATAGAGATCTGATATCATTACATCTGTGACATGGTGCAGAGAGGAGCCATAAAGCTCCAATATGTTAGCGCGGATGAACAGGTTGTCGATGTGTTGACCAAGCCTCTATCTCGTGTAAAGTTTGAGCACTTTCGAGATAAGCTTGGTATAGTCCGAAAGGACCTCCCTCGAAAGGGGGAGTAGTGTTGTGTTGAGATATGCCATTCTAGCACTGTGCTTCCAGCTTAATTGTTGTGACGTAAAGTCAGTCTGGTACTATGATTCCAACTTAATCGTTGTGGTGAGATATGCCTAGTACTGTGCTTCCAGCTTCATTGCTGAGACGTAAAGTCAATCTAGATTGTTGTGTTGAGATATACCTAGTACTGTGCTTCCAGCTTAATTGTTGTGACGTAAAGCCAGTCTAGATTGGTGTGTTGAGATATGCCTAGTACTGTGCTTCCAGCTTAATTGTTGTGACGTAAATCCAGTCTAGATTGTTGTGTTGAGATGTGCCTAGTATTGTGCTTCCATCTTAATTGTTGTGACGTAAAGCAAGTCTAGTACCGTGCTTCCAGCTTAATTGTTGTGACGTAAAGCCAGCCTAGTATTGTGCTTCCATCTTAATTGCTATGACGTAAAGTCAGTCTAGTATTGTGATTCCAGCTTAATTGTTGTGTAGTGTGCCAGCCTCGTGTTGTGATGATGATGTATTAGTTTTATACTAATCCATATTGATGTATATGATGATTTCCTTCCACTGAGAATGACGATGTTGCCGATGAGAAAAAATTATGATGATTTATAGATACGCTAGTCAGTGTTCCAAGATGATATTGATGATGTTGTCCTCTCACCCACCTGATGATGTTGATGATGTTGTCCTCTCTTTCACCTAATGTTGTTGTAGAATAACCTTCTTGTTAAGGGGGAGTGTTGAAATAATGTAACTACAAAGTGTATTCTAATTATTATTGTGGTATTATTCATTAGATCAATCCCCTATTGCGGATTGATCATGTCGGCTATTGTAAAAGAACAAATGCCCTTTTGTGGATTGGTCAAAACATAATTGTAATAGGTAGAATAAGAAGTCAGCCCCAGAATATATTAAAGAGGCCCCAGTATATATTAAAAGTGGTTATAACCACCCAAAAGAAGAAGTTGGCCCTACCAGTGAAGAGACACTTCCACACATGCCAGAATTGTATAAATAAGGAGGCCTCACTTGTTCATTGAGAGACAAGTTTCAGAGCTACAGTTGGAGAAGAAGAGAGAGAGAGAGAGAGGCGCATTCTTGGGAGAGGACTTTCTGTATTTGTTTGATTTATCTCTTGGCATTGTATTGGCCATCTATAATAAGGAAGTTTTGTTGGGTTTTCTACCCCATGAGGGTTTCCCAGGATAAATGATGTGTCTCTTATGATTGTGTATTTCTCAGTGATCCTATCTTATGCTATTGCTATCTAGTGAAATGCAAAGAACTCTAATAATAGCTTAAAACTTAACAACTAAGAGATATAATCCCATGAAAACAATCAACTGACATTTGGTGCTTCTGATACTGAATATGTGACAGGAGTACCAATTCTTTTCTCAGGAGCAATTCAGAGCTAGCCTATGCCTTGTAGACACTACAATCAACCCACATAACAATACATGACACTTTCAAAGTTAGGGTTAGTCATAAAATCAAGAGGCGCAAATCACACATGCATATATGATAAGCGTAATGAATGCTTCTAGCGACACAAACAAACTCGCAAGAATTATTATCATACTCAATCAAGACTACAACATGACATAGCTTAAAACCAATAGGAAATCAGAGATTAGTCATACAGTCAAACATGAAATGCTTAGTAGTTAAAAATTAGAAGAACCTGGGTAATGTGCGCAACGATCAAAGGATCTGAGTTTGAAAAATTAAGAGGGGCCCCAAGATGTAAATGTCTCGATAACATGACCCGTGTCAACGAACAAAGTGATTTTTTTACTGATACGCCTGTGTCAGCGAGAAATGTGAATTCTCTATCGGTGTATTGTCGAGAAAAGGGAATTCTCCGCTGGTGTGTCGGTCGAAGAAGAGTGTTTCGCATCGATGTATCGACCAAAAATATGGATTCTTTATCGATATGTCGGCATGGGAAGAAGATTTTGAAAGAAAGAAGAAAGCGAAATTTGACTAAGGGTCAAAGAACGTTAGAGTAACTTCAGAGAAATACAATATCGGCCTAAGAAATGGATTTATTGTCGATATATGTCAAGTTGATGAGATAAATGAATTCTTGGTCGATGTATCAATGAGAAAAGGGGATTACTCGCCGATACACCCTATGTCGGTGAGAAATGTGAATCCTTCACTGACACACAGTGTATCGACGAGCAATCAAAATATTCAATTTCTCAAACGATCATGTCTAGTGAAAAAGGAAAAAGGAGTTTAAGTGTCATAAATTGATAAGCAAGAGGTTAAAAACATTATAGTGACAAAAAAGTAAAGAGGGGGCCCAATTTATTCTCTTAAATTAATGGTTTTAGAAGCAAAGAGAAGCAATTATGAGAAGGTGTTGTCGCTGGCACAACAATTGACGATACTCTGGATGAAGCTAAAATCTCTACTAGTCTTCCCCAACTTATGAGCATAAAAAGCAGAGGGTCGCGTTCTTACTTTTAGGTTCATTCCAGAATAAATGTGCAACAGGTACTTGAAAGGTTTCATTGTGGTGGACTTGATGGTGATGATTGCATGTCGGCTAGTGGAGTTTGTCTATTGTAATAAGAGGATGAATGATGATAAAGTTTATTTCCTTAAACTGTGTCGACGATCTAGGTTGATATCTTCATCACGGGCATGATATATATATATATATATATATATATATATATATATATATATATTCACCGGGTGCATAAAAATTATCCCTCAGGTGTTGCTACGCTGCCAGCCAGCGTCTATAGCCCTTGCAGAGATATCTGCATGTCCCCTGGTCTGATCATGCTTTCTTTTTCATTCCTTCCCGATTTATTTAGTATATGCTTAGCATCTGGTGGATGGGGAAAGCAATGGCCTTTCTTTATTTTTATTTTCATTTACTTTGGCCTGATAGGGGGTGACTACCAACTATTGATATTTTCCTTGTATATTTGCTACACATGGCTAAATAAAATTATCCCTTTCGATTTTTAGCCTTTAGACTTTGATACTTCACCCTTCACGGGAGAAGGTACTTAGTGTGTGGATGGTTCCCCTATTACATATGATCTATTCACCAACCAATATGCAAGGATAACCATTGATTAGCCACTTATCAGGTCATGGTTTGATCACTATCATAATATTCCAAAATCACCCTGATTTATCTTCAATAGGGCCCTCTAATTCAACTCATGAGCTAGGAAAGAGATGTAGTATGATTTAAGTATTTTTCCTATGCTTGGTGTTGCATGTATGAGACAATGGAATTGAGAAACCTGTATTTCATAAAACATGATCAAGGATTCCCAAAATAAATGAATTTGGAGAATAAATTGCCTTCAGAGGAAGAAACATTGTGAAAAAAACTTTGCAATCACATCTAGAATCAAAATATAATGATACAACCAAGAGATGAACAGTTTAGTCAATGATGATTAATGATAATCAATCAACAAGAAATAATGTTAAGCCCTAATATTGGCTCATTACCTCTTAATTGGGGCATATTATATTAGTAATGTTATTTTATTTATGTCGGCTTTAGGCCATTAGTTGTAATTATACCTCTTAGTCTCCTATATATACCAATGAGACATTTTCATTTTGAATCATCTTGTACTTGATTATTTAAGTGGGGTAAAAGGAGGTTGCCCCCTCGAAGAGGCTTATTATCTGAAATTATCTCTTTTTCAAGGCGTTGAGTACTTTTTCTGAGGATTTTCTATGCTATATTGATATTTGGTTCTTAATATATGGTATCAAAGCTCAAGGTCTTGGGGTTTCGCTGCTACATCTGAGACACCTTGGAATTTTCGCTATAACTTTTTTTCTACAACGTTTCAGAAGGAACGGGTTGGAGGATATTTAGTAGATGGATCAAGGTACGTTGGGTTCAAAATTCACCTCCTGAGGACTTACATTTTCGGAGATACAGTCTCTACAAGATAGGGTTCTGGAATCATCCTAAACTAATTCATTGCGGCATTTTCGCTATAAAAACTTTTTTGTAACATTTCAGACCCTGAACTCCGGAGGCTATTTACAAAAATTAGTAAGGTATCTGTGGTAAAAGTTCAGCTTCTGGGTCATCTTAAATTTGTAGATACACCCTGTGTAAGATAGGGTATCTGACTAGTCCTATTGACTAGTCTCAAGAAGGTGTTCCAGGTAAAACAATCATAACTTCTTCCTCGAGTATCCAAATTGCGTGGGACTGGTTTCATTGGATCGTGGACAGTCTGTAGTATTTCTGGTGCGAGTTTCAGAATTTTATATCAATTATTTTGTGCGGGGCACAATATACAAGTGAGATCTCCTGGAAAGGCCAAAAATCAACAACTTGTGGGGAAGTTACCGTAAATTCCACTTGGCACATCCAATTTTGATCAAACCCATGGCATTGCAGAGAAGAGATATCAGAGAAATACATAAAAGAAAGTTTCATACCCAGAAGGGCCGAAACTTGGGAGATACAACAAAAGAAATATTGTCTAGTAGAACCACCTCAAAATCAAGGTTCAAAAGTGATACTTGGCCAACATGCCACCCAAAAAGGGACCTTCTATACCAAATAAACCTCCAGAAAATCCTACTTGGACTCTTGATGAAGGTGAAGAAATGTGTAGGGACATAAATGATTTACAAAAGAAGATAATAACAAAAGATGAACTACAAGAGATGATGGAGGGTTTAAAAGGGGAGATCATGGAAGTATTGAA
>ML819590.1:33748-92248 GCA_009831015.1 Picea engelmannii
TATGCCAAGTCAAACATGATGTGTTAAATATCATCAATAAAATCAATAACCATCAAGATGAATTTATTTGTTAATCATTTTCAAATAGAAATTTCTAACCAATTAGCAAAATTTGACCAAGAAGTAAGGTTGACTAAGATAATTTCCTCTCGAGAAAACACATTCATAGAGATCTCATGACATAAATAAGAACTAAAACCTATATCCAAGTTGTAATAAAATAATAAGTCAAAAAGTAATGCTTTGATTAAATGAGGAACCATACCTGATAGAGTACCTTAGGTACAATTTTTACCAACTTCTTGTTGCTAACATTCTAGTAGAAAATTTGAGTCAACTACTTTGAGTATTCTCTGGTTAGTGGAAGTTCCCTTTCAAGCAACAGGGGACTCTGGTTGTGATGATCAATAGGTTTACAATAATGCATTTTGATTCTTTTTCCCAGCTGAGTATGGTCAAAACAAAGTTGGTGTTAACAACTCCTCTATCATATCTTTAAAACCAAGTTACAGATCTTGTACAATTGGATTTTTAATAGGTTCCATCCCTAGAACTAGGACAAGTATCCGCACCACCCACAAAGGACAATGGTAGAGCAAGGCTATATGTAACCATTTTCCTCTTGAAATTTCCTTGAGTATGGAATTGCAGACCAAGAGGTAATACTTCAATGAGTGAATGGGTTGCTTGTTGTATGTTCCATGCTTTGCAAAATTGGTTTAGCTTTTAAAAGCATATTTCTGATCAACTTTATCAACATTCTTCCTAATATGGAATGCTTACAAACTGATGTCTTTTCCACATTGGGTAATGGAGTCAAACTCTAGTTACTGAATGAATAACTTTACTAGAAGGAAGTGGGAAATGGAAAACTCTGAGTTTCCATGTACGTCGATAAACAATATGTGGTATAATATTCTGGCCAGTTTGATGGAGGTGAAGCAATGAACCTATGTAATTGACACCCACTTTCGTTGGTTATGCACCGAGAACTCAGATAGTCAATACTTTAAGTGTTCTCCTCTGATTAGATGTCGATAAATATGAAGAGCAATTCATTCAGTGTCGCAGGGTGAAGTTCTTCAATTGTAATCTCATGAATTTTCAATTCCAATCTTTGGAGAAGTAAAGTCTTCTACAACATATACTTGTTCAACGATTTGGGAATGTGCTCTTATGGTTTACTACTTTCAAGCTATCAATGCTAAAGTGAATATTATCGAAGCGAGTAAATCTTCTAGTTAAATATTCTCAAAGGATTTTGCACATGGTTCTCTCGTGAAGATGAATGTAAACCAAAGTTAAGCCAAGCTTCAAGTTAAACAACAAAACAAAAGGAATTTATTGAAAAAGAAGAAAAATACTATGCGAAAGAAATTAAGACCAAAAAAAGCCATCTTGAGTCGCAACATAACTAATAACATCTTGTGGATTGTATTCAAGAAACCAAAATAAACCAAAATCTATGCTACACAAGCATAAATGAAAATAAAATATATGCTATGCAAGAAGAAATGGAAGTAAAATATACGCTACTCCTTTTCCTACTCTACTCTACATTGGCCGAAAATGGACTATGTGAAAGCATAGTGCCAATGTAGCCATTCAAACAACTCCAAATCTAGAATTACATGTTCATCAAAAGTCAATAGTAGAAATTGGAGTAGTCAAAGACCAAAAATAAAAAGAATTGAATCAAGTAAACCTCTATCCAACATGTGAAAGTTGAAAGCATTATTATTCATGGGAAACATAGACAAGTAAGATCCCTCCAACCGGGCTTCCATTATATCATAAAATTTACAATGACCATCATATAACTGTTGGAGGGAATTAAAAAATGAGTAGAATCTATGATGAGAACTGTGTATGAAATTTGCATGAAATGTACCATGTGGAAGAGTCTTAGTATTAATGGTACATTATTTATACCATAGGTCAAAGCAAGATAATGAGAACCCGACATAACCATCAGTTGAAGCTGAAGTGTCTCATTATCCAGGAAAGTCTCCCTAGGCTCACACTTTACATAACCCACAGACTGAGAGAAATAATTGTACCTAAATATTGTGCTTCCAACATTGAATAAGGAATGTCATTAATACTATGGCGATATCCAACAATATCATTTGTTTCATTACAAAATAGGTTTGAAATGATAAACAATAGATATTTGCTAGTTTGAGGAAAATGTTGAGCAAAAGATGACTTCAATCTCTCTCCTATAACACAATCAAAATCATTTGGGGAGTGTTGGAGTATTGAAATAAAATCCAAGAATGAGTGATGCATCTGTCCCTGAAAATTAGCTTGTGATTCTAGAGTAGATTTGGATGGCAATGCTTCTTGGGTGGGTTCAACGTTTTTATTATATTGCATGGTGATAGACTGTCCCTTTGTTGTCCTTTTCCCATAGGGGTATGAAAATTCTTTGTGCTCTTCATGCTTTGTGTCTTCTCTCATTAACATATGTGGATTGAGATTAGTGATTCTAGATTGTAAAGGATCAATGACTGACACGTTGGTGCTCACATTCAATTCTGGAACAGAAAAATAATCATCGAAAACATGGCTATCGTAATCAAATTGCATTTTATTATGTTCTAGAAATTTAGATTGCAAATGATTTTCGAAACTGTGCATCCTGGCTGGACTATTATCATGAATGTGTCTTTGATCAATCAATGTTTGAAAATATTCTTGCTTTCCTATATCATCCAATATTTTATCATTGAAAGCAAAATTTAAAGATTATACTGCATAATGCGCTGGCAGATGCTCATGTGAGAGATAATTATCAAACATATTTGTATATAGGGAGTAAAAATCTTCAAATCCTAAAAATGATTGGACTTTCTCAATAGGAAATTTGTTATGGACCAAAGCATACTCATGACTCTCATGATATTTAGGATGAAAGATCAATGCAATTTCTAAAGGAATGTCACTAGTTTGTTCCCACTTTGGATCTAAGGGGTTTAGGGGTTCCAATGGAAATTCCCCTATTGTAGTGACAGAGTGATGATTATAAATCATGTACCCTTTATCTTCCATTATTGATCATAATTTTCATTGAAGGATATAGTCACCATGCATCCCAGTGCTAAACTATCATTCAAATATACAACAGTTCCACAAGCTGATTTTTCATTCAATACAAATCTAAAATCATCTTTTGAAACATTGCCCTCAGATTTCTCTTTGAAATCATGTTGCAACATATTGTATGTGTGAGGGTAGGCGTGTATGGTATGTATGTTTAGACAAATTTATCTAGGATGGGAGGTGATTGAATATTCATTGTGTAGATTTCAATCTTGTGAATTACATATCTTTCATTATTCTGATTTTACCCTTCAGGAATAGAGAGAAGATATGAAACTAGTCAAGAATTTCTTGGTTTGAGGGTTTGTCACTTTCAAGAAATATGCAGTAAATTTGCATGACTCTTTGGAATAAATTATCCACAGGTTCATTTCCAAGCCTACAGATTTCTTCAAGTTCATTAAATGGTTCTTCATAATCGTAATATACATGAGAAGTGATAAAGATTTCCATGCATTATTGTCAACTATGTATCAATTTCTCTAGTAATGTCCTAAGCCATACTTTAATCTATCATTACAATGTGAGGATAAATAATCGACATATTTCATTGTCCGCAACGATTTGAAGATTTTGTTGTGTGATGCTAAACTTATTGAGGTGCATGAATACATAGATATGCCCTTCACTATAAAATTTTGAGTTTAACAAGAGATTAACTGCCTTGATTAAGATGCCCCTTAATGGTCTCATAAGACTTAAAAGGGTGGTCTCATAGAGAGAAACAAAGAGGATCCATGGTCTAATTAAAAAAATCTATTGAAATGGCTCCACATGGGGAGGCTTGTCATTTGGCCCTCCTTCTAGTGCCAATTCTGTTGATGTGGTTTGTGTGACCTTGATCCACAATAGGGGTTACCCCATGTGATAAGTCCCAATTAGACCTCTCACCATTTGAAATAGGGAACCCATCCAAATTCTTCCCCGACAACCAATTTTGGTTTAGGGTTTACCAGTTGCAGTCTAGTCCACCAACGATGGTTTTTAAACTAAAGAGTTAAATGAAACTATTCTAAGATGCATGCATGTTGATAAAATTAAATGTAACCAAAAAGTAAATACATAACCATACATGCTCCTATCAATGGATTGAGAAATAGTTCGCACAGAGTAGAGACAAGAATATGAGTAAATAACTGCAAACTTAGAATAATCTATCATTTAAACAATCATTTATAATCCCATGTTCACATATTCTAACAAATATTCCATGAAGAACATAAATAAAAATGCAACAACTACACATGAGAGTAGTCTACAATGTAATATACATTCTTACACAACTCCAGTGCTGAGCAAAGGTAGCAGAATAGTCCACAACAAGTACAACACAAGAATTCGAGTTCTCTAGAAAATAGCTTGACCAAACATGCTTCTTCTCATTAAAGTTTCAAGAATAGTACATGGAAGCTCCCAAAGCCAAAAGCTATTAATTTGAATACAATTCCCCTATTTATTGAAACTCACCTTCACTTTTGGCCTTTTTCCTTATTGACTCTTGACCTTCCATTTGGAAACTTTTGTCCTTATACTCTATGGAATGATGAGGGAAAATAACAACATAATGTTTATAATTTTAATATATCATACATCATATACATTTACATTTTGAATTTATTTTTTAGTGATGGTGGGAATCATGGGTTTTGACCCCATTTCACCACATACAATATGGTCAATAGTTTGCACACTATGGGTATATTTTTCCTTTATGTTTTAGAATCATTTATTAGGAGATCTGGACTTCTTTTTCTGCCATTTGGGCTTGATTCCCTTTGGTGGTTGGTTGCTCATGTGCGGGTTTATCATCCACATCCTTTGTTGAAGATTACTTTCGCAAATATGTTGTTTTGTACCAGTGACTGCTCCTTGCCCTGATGTATAAAAAATGTCTCTGCAGTCTACTCCTTTACACATTGTGTATTTATATTTCTAAGTATGATCTTCTTCTAGTTGGTACTTGGGTGCCATTCATCACAAAATAGATGAGTTTCTAGAGTAAAACCTCGAAATATACTTTAAAAAGATGGCATTTAAACCTATAGAACTAAAATGGTAGCTGAGTGATAATTTCATATATGCTTCGTTGAGTTTAATCCATGGTCCTTCTGATGATGAGTTCACAGACATCTTGATTGAAACACTGTATTATCGAATTCTTGGGCTGTTAAAAATATGCTAGTGTTAAATCCTTAACATTGTGACAATTGGCAGGGAATATTTTGAATCCTAAAACTGAGAAGTTGTAGATCTCAATGAGAAATTTCCAACGATATAAGGAGCATGTGAAACGAAGCTCGGAGCCAAAAGTTATGGAAAAAATACGATTGTTTGTTCCATGGAATAAGATGCGTGAAAAACCCTGACACATGGTGTATTAGCCAAAAAATTGGATTTGGTGCCAATGTGTCGATGAGAAAAATGGATTCCTTGTCGATGTATCAACACTTGAAGTGGATTTAGGATGTGCAAGTGCATCGATGTATCGATGTGTGAGATTGATCTTAAGATTATGAAGCACAGTTTGCATGTGAAGAAGTTGAATATGGTTTAAATTGGTGTAAGGTTGAAAAAATGTTTTAAATGGTTAAAGGATTTTATAAAAAAATATTAAATAAATGTTTTAAAAGAGGGGAGGGAAAGGTCCACATCAACCTTAAGGTATTCAACATTTGATTAACAAAAGCTTAACAATTCAACATTTGATGAACATAAGCTTAATAAAAGGTCATAGGGTTTTTCTTTAAAAAACAAATTATTAAACGATGTTAAAAAAGGGGTCACATGGATCATGGTCCCCTTCCACCTCATCAATTTTCGTCCTCACATGGGAGTACAACCTACACCCTTCTCCTTTAAAAGATTGATTTGATACTTTAAAACCATTTCATGCCATTACCCTTACACCTTGACTTTCTACTGCATCGATGTTAAATGGTGGTTCGATGCCACTATGTTGGGTTTGAAATCTTATTTTATGGTCGATGCACCAGGCTAAAGATGTGATTTTATGGATGATACACCAAGCTTAAGATATTATTTATGGTCGACACGTGTAGATGTGACAAGTTTAGAATTTTGTGAGAGATTGTCGAAAGTTTGAAGCGTGGTAGGTTAAATACATTATATAAAATATGTTATAAAATAACAAGTGCTACATGGCATCTTAGTCCCTGCTAGGCAGGCTTGTAAATACAGTGATGATTTAAAGAACACTTACTGATCCATAATTATCAAATTATAATGGTGGTGTTAATAGTGCAACCAATCTTTCAAATGTGTCCATCACATATCATATGAAAAGTGAGCTACCAAATGAGTACAAACTCAAATTTGGGATTTTGAATACAGAGTTAGTATTCATTGTGGTTTCAAATCGATATAGGAGTTTGATTATAATACATTTATACTTGGAAGTCAGATCTTGATGTAACTATATCCACATTGTATACTAGGCTTTTACGAACACGACTCAAGGGAACTAGTTTAACCCACAACCCGCTAAGATAGGAACGCCCTAGATATGAGTTAGTATCCCAATTTACTGCTCATTAAATTATGGTTATACTAAGAGAAGAACTCGACTGATGGGACCTGTTATCACATGAAGTTGTCAAGGGCCGTAGGTGTGTGTCGAATATACCCGAGTCTATGTCCTTGCCCTGTTTTTCTCTCTTTTGCAGGCCACATCTTTTAATTTTTCCTTTTCAGCCGACAAAGTCGTATTTTTTTGTTTTCCCCTTTCTGTTTGAGCACTCATCTCCTTTGCCTCTGTCATTGGTCCTTCTGTTTTCCTGAGCTCTCCACCAGTCGCCCAAGTCTTTGCTTACACAGGTCGTAGCCATGAACACAAGCACAACTTTCTTAGCAATCTGTTTTGGGATTGAAGCATAAGCAGAAGGCAGTTTTAATCTTTCAGCGGCATAGATTCCAGGAACAGTCCAGATCAACGGCTCACGGGCGTTCGGCAGTGCAAACTTGCGCGAAGTATAGCGCCGGAGCAAAAGGCCCCGAAGTGAATATGAATCGTTGATCTTAAAGGGGACAGGTGGTAGTCGATCCAAGCCTTCGAGGAAATGAGATTCGGGAGATTTGAAATGAGATGTGCTTAGAAATCCCGAAGGGTTGAACCCGAAGAACCGAAGCGCTGAATTTGTCGAAGTTGCCGAAGTGGTCGAAGGCCCGAAGTCCCGAAATGGATGAGTTGTTGATCATCAAGAGCCACATGTCATCAAATCCACAGCTCCAGGTAAAAGCACATGGAAGAGTAAGCAAGATTTGAGTTTTGGTTTCCCGAAGCCCGGAGACTCGAAGTGGATCTCGGCCGTCCAAATCCAGAATACCACACATCATCAGATCTGTCACTCCATGAGTTTTAAAATGAGAAAAGCGTCGAAGTCCTGAAGACCCGAAGCATGTGATGCACTCTCATCAGGCGTGACACGTGGCACTCTTTCCAGGTCATTCGGTCGTGGCCATGTCACTCTCCTTATCATGACACATCAGCAGACGTGGCATCATATGATGTCATCCAGACCATCCAGCAGCAGGGACACGTGGCAAAGATCTGCGACCTTCGTGGGAGAGGTAAGTTTGAAAATTGATTTTCTCGGAGTTTGGAGTCTCGAAGGGATCTCAACCACCGATCTCTGGAGGCCACGTGTCGTCAGATCCTTAGCTCTGGAGAATTTGCCAAGAGGAAAATGAAGTTTGATTTTTGTTTTTCCCGGAGTCCAGAGACCTGAATAGATTCTAGCCGTCGATCTCAGGGGGGCACGCGTCTTCATATCTTTAGCTCCGGGTAAAAGCGACAGAAGGCAGAGGAGGTTTGAAAAGTCTGAAGCCCGAATCGCGAAGCAGGTCTCAGTCGTCGATTCGAAAAGGGAGATCTGATCCATTGATTTGGAGGGGGAAGATTTGAGTCGTTGATTGTGAAGCCTCATCCAAGATCATGTTATCGATGGCCACAGTCCATTGCGAGAACGCAACATGCTCGGACGATAATTTTCTTTAGCGGTCCCGCAATTGAAACCATGGTAAGTCAAAAGCGATACATGGCGAAGGGAGATGGATTGCGGGCCCAAAAGCGATCTAAATCCAAACCACCTTTGAGCGACCCCGCAATCACGTGCTCATATAAAATCCTATCCAAGAGCAGCACATGGCTGCCCCCTAAGCATTAAGCCACGTCGCAATCCTGCGAAAAGGCAGTTAATGAAAGAAGAGTTGGTGGTTGAAACCTCGACTCACTCCATAAATGGAACGCATGGAAGGCCCGACCGTGGGGACTAAATCGTCAGCCTGTGGTACCCCTGTGGATAGATTTTCCTACAGACCCATGTCGATCTGAGCTCGCATCTGACAGAGGGATACATGCACAGTCTGACAGAAGACTTCTCTAGGCAAAGCTTTCAATGTGGTGATCAGATCACACTCCTGAGAGTCGGGCACTGATCTGAGTATAAAAGAGATCAATTTAGATTTTGTAATGGGGGTAGCTTTGGCCCAAACCGGGGGAAAGCTTTAAGAGTTGTTATGACTGTATTTTTGTTGTAAGCCCGAGGGCCTGGATTGTAAATTGTTATGTTAATGAAGATTCCTTTAAGTTGTTATATCATACCATCTTCTTAGTTTTCATTTTCTGTTTCTCTTTCTTGTCTGGATGTAATCTCTCTGATTTATGGATTCCTGAGGCGATGGAGGATCTGTTCTCGTCATGCCCATATTTCATGGTTCAGTGGACGTTTTTGTTTCTCGTTCCTGTCTAAATGTAATCTCTCTGATTTATGGATTCCTGAGGCGATGGAGGATCTGTTGTCGTCATGCCCATCTTTCATGGTTCAGCAGACGTTTATGTTTCCCATTCTTGTCTAAATGTAATCTCTCTGATTTATGGATTCCTGAGGCGATGGAGGATCTGTTGTCGTCATGCCCATCTTTCATGGTTCAACAAACGTCCTATGTTTTTCTTCTTGTCTGGATCGTTGTAAACCCCTTGATTTCTGGATTCCTGAGGCAGTAGAGGATCTATTGTCATCTTGCCCATTTTTTATGGTTTATCATTCAGACACTTTATGCCTTTCTCCTTCCCACCACCATTTAAATCCTTTGTCTGATAGGGAGCTTAAATGCCTTCATTGAGTAGATTGTTTATGACTCCATAGCCCAATGGCCCATCACTGATCTGCAGTGATCTTCGTTGTCTTTCCTTTCCTTAAAGCCTCACTAACTCATCCACTCACACCCTTTTAATCCACAAATATTTTGATGGGTATTGGGCTTATCCTCTTGTAGTCGAAGGGTGACTCTCAGTGCTAACATTCATGGCGCCATTGCCGGGGATGAAAATGAAGATATATTCCATGGGAGAACGACAACGAATAGATCAAGTTTTAGATGGTGAACTGAGACTAGACACATTATTCTGACTGCTTATCTTTCACTATGGCGACTCCACTTTTTGAAAATCTAATGGCGACTCCACTGGTTTGAAATGGAAAAGATCTTAGCTCAGATGTATTCTTTTTGTGATTTTTTGAAAATAGTTGGTTTCCCTAATCTACTGCCTGATAAAGATGAATGGGAGAGAAGCCTTCCTAAATTTCGAGGAGAAGAGTGGGAAGTACCAGCTGAACATTTGTTGGACTTTCATGAATTTATTCATAGACTTCATATCATGCATGAAGATGTTTAGATTAAGCTTTTCAAGCATTCATTAAGGGGGATTGCTCATGATTGGTGTCAATCTCTTCCCATTGCAAGTGTCAGCTCTTTGACAGGTTTTCATGTAGCTTTCAATTTGTTTTGTAAAGATTATTTCTCCGCTGAGTATCTTTATGAAAACTATTGTGATGAGTTTTCTTTGCTTTATAAATATTTTCCCTGTCACAAGGACCAGATTTGTGATGAAGCAGTTTTGTGGAAGAAAGCATTTGCCATGACGATCACGAGGTGTTGAATGATATTCATGATAGAAACAACATAGAAATGTTTGGCATCATATCAGATGTATCTGTTGTTTTAAGCATCCATGAAGATCAACATGTATCTTCTGAATATTCAAATGTCGAAGAGCAAAGCTTCTCCATGGTTCCTGTTTATGGTGATTGTGAATTTGATCCTTGGGAAAGCCATGAAGGAGAAAGGAAGGAGCCGCATCTTTCGGCTATCTTGGCTCAGAGTTTTTCCCCTTTCAATTTCTCAGCCATATCTGGTTATCCACATCCGGTGTCGAATAGAAATGAATGGGATGATTATCTTACGAGATTCAGAGGAAGCGAGCATGATGAGCTCGGTAAGCACTTATTCAATTTTCATGTATGCATGCTTGAGCATGATTTTGTTCACAAGGATGTCTTGATCAAGATGTTCAAATTTTCTTTGGAGGGAGATTCTCATGAATGGTGTCAATCTCTCCCTACTGCTAGTATCCATTCTTTGAAGGATTTTCACGATGCTTTCACTTCATATTACGAGAAGATTTACCTGTCTCATCTTATTTTGGATGATTGTTGTTAGAAGTTCGCATTATACATCCAGTGTATGATAGAGTCTTTCTCGTGTGATGAGTCTCGTAAAGATCTGATTGAGAGAGGAAGCGAGGATAAAAATAAAAGAGTTTTGCACTTACCTGCCCCTAAAGAGTATTCAGAAGCAGAAAGCATAGGCTACCCATCTTCTTATGAAAGCAAAAGCTCCTACAAAGTGCAGCATGATAGAGAGAAAGAGCCATACATGGATACATGAAGAAACTTCTTGCTCTCAGCTAGCCGATGTCATTGGAGAAGACAAAGAGGAAGTGGATCAATGACCTGCATCAGCCTTTCACTCACCTTTACTTGCCACAGACATTCAGCCAAATGTGAGCAGTTGTAAGACGGAGCATGCTTTCTGTTACCAACCCAGTAAGTTTCATCCCCTATTTTATGATCCTGTAGGGGAGTACATGGAATTGCCTTTTTTCTAGGTATTGAAGCCTCCAAGCTTTATCTTTCTTTCAACACTAGGAGGAGCGCTGAAAAATGTAATCAATTTGTTGTCACAATTTCATTATCTTTTATTGATCACTGATAGAGTAAATGAGTTTCCAGTTAGGAAGTTACCTGAATGGCTTTGGTGGAAGTTCACTTTCACCTAGCACTTTGTAAAAAGTCAGTTAGTCTAGGAGTGTACATAAATAAGCTCCTTCTGGAGCCCGTGTGTTTGTTTTCGTTTTTTAGTAGACTAGTGTACATATCTCCTTGTTTTCTTCAGCGAAAGTTTTGAGCTAGATTCCATAACCCAATGGATAAGGCACTGGAACTGCACGTTCTTGGTAGCTAGAAAGGAGCATGCCATCCCCTATGGAGCCAAATTTTATCACATGAAGTTGTCAAGGGCCGTAGGTGTGTGTTGAATATACTTGAGTCTATGTCCTTGCCCTGTTTTTCTCTCTTTCGCAGGCCATGTCTTTTAATTTTTCCCTTTCAGTTGGCAAAGTCAGTTTTTTTTTCGTTTGCCCCTTTCTGTTTGAGCACTCATCTCCTTTGCCTCTATCATTGGTCCCTCTGTTTTCCCGAGCTCTCCACTAGTCGCCTAAGTCTTTGCTTACACAGGCCGTAGCCATGAACACAAGCACAACTTTCTTAGCAGTTTGTTTTGGTATTGAAGCATAAGCAGAAGGCAGTTTTAATCTTTCAGCGGCGGAGATTCCAAGAACAGTCCAGATCAACGGCTCACGGGCGTTTGGGAGTACAAACTTGCGCAAAGTATAGTGCCAGAGCAAAAGGCCCCGAAGTGAATATGAATCGTTGATCTTAAAGGGGACAGGTGGCAGTCAATCCAAGCCTTCGAGGAAATGAGCTTCGGGAGATTTGAAATGAGAAGTGCTTAGAAATCCCGATGGGCCGAAGCCCGAAGTCCCGAAGAGCCGAAGCTACAGAAGTGGTTGAAGGCTCGAAATGGATCTGAGTCGTTGATCAGCAAGATCCACATGTCGTCAGATCCACAACTTCGGGTAAAAGTGCATGGAAGAGTAAGAGAGATTTGAGTTTTGGTTTCCCGGAGCCCGGAGACCCGAAGTGGATCTCGACCGTCCAAATCCAAAATGTCATGCGTCATCAAATCTGTCACTCCGGGAGTTTTAAAATGAGAAAAGCGTCGAAGTCCCGAAGACTCGAAGCATGTGACGCACTCTCATCAGGCGTGACACGTGGCACTCTTTCCAGGTCATTCGGTCGTGGCCATGTCACTCTCCTTATCATAACACATCAGCAGATGTGACATCATATGATGTCATCCAGACCAGCCAGCAGCGAGGACACGTGGTAGAGATCCGCGAGCTTCGTGGGAGAGGCAAGTTTGAAAATTGATTTTCCCGGAGCCCGGAGTCTTGAAGGGATCTCAGTTATCGATCTCTGGAGGCCACGCGTCGCCAGATCCTTAGCTCCGGAGGATTTGCCAGGAGGAAAATGAAGTTTGAGTTTTGTTTTTCCCAGAGTCTACAGACCCGAAGAGATTCTATTCATCGATCTCAGGGGGCCACGAGTCGTCATATTTTTAGCTCCGGGTAAAAGCGGCAGAAGGCAAAGGAGGTTTGAGGTTTGAAAAGTCCGAAGCCTGAATCGCAAAGCAGGTCTCAGCCATCGATTCGAAAAGGGAGATCTGATCCATTGATTTGGAGGGGGCAAATTTGAGCCGTTGATCGTGAAGCCTCATCCAAGATCATCATATCGACAGACACAGTCCATTGTGGGAACGCAACATTCTCGAGCCATAATTTTCTTGAGCGGTCCCGCAATTGAAACCATGGTAAGTCAAAAATGATACGTGGCGAAGGGAGATGGATTGCAGGCCCAAAAGCAGTCTAAATCCAAACCACCTTTGAGCGGCCCCGCAATCACGTGCTCATATAACACCCTATCCAAGAGCAGCACGTGGCTGCCCCCTGAGCATTAAGCCGCGTCGCAATCCCGCGAAAAGCCAGTTAAAGAAAGAAGAGTTGGTGGTTGAAACCTCAACTCACTCCATAAATGGAACGCATGGAAGGCCCGGCCGTGGGGACTGAACCGTCAGCCCATGGTACCCCTATAGACAGATTTTCCTGCAGACCCATGCTGATCTGAGCTCGCATTTGACAGAGGGATACATGCACAGTCTGATAGAAGACTACTCCAAGCAAAGCTTTGAATATGGTGATCAGATCACACTCATGAGAGTCGGGCACTGATCTGAGTATAAAAGAGATCAATTTAGATTTTATAAAGGGGGTAGTTTTGGCCCAAACCGGGGGAAAGCTTTAAGAGTTGTTATGACTGTATTTTTGTTGTAAGCCTGAGGGCCTAGATTGTAAATTGTTATGTTAATGAAGATTCCTTTAAGTTGTTATATTAGATCGTCTTCTTAGTTTTCATTTTTTGTTTCTCTTTCTTGTCTGGATGTAATCTCTCTTATTTATGGATTCCTTAGGTTATGGAGGATTTGTTGTCGTCATGCCCATCGTTCATGGTTCAACAAACATTTTTGTTTCTCGTTCTTGTCTGAATGTAATCTCTCTGATTTATGGATTCCTGAGGCGATGGAGGATATGTTGTCGTCATACCCATATTTCATGGTTCAATAGACGTTTTTGTTTCCCGTTCTCGTCTGAATGTACTCTCTCTGATTTATGTATTCCTGAGGCGATGGAGGATTTGTTGCTGTCATTCCCATCTTTCATGGTTCAACAGACGTCCTATGTTTTTCTTCTTGTCTAGATCGTTGTAAACCCCTTGATTTCTGGATTCCTGAGGCGGTAGAGGATCTGTTGTCATCTTGCCCATTTTTTATGGTTTATCATTCAGACACTTTCTGCCTTTCTCCTTCCCACCACCATTTAAATCCTTTGTCTGATAGGGAGCTTAAATGCCTTCATTGAGCAGACTATTTATGACTCCATAGCCCAATGGCCCATCACTGATCTGCAGTGATCTTCATTGTCTTTCCTTTCCTTAAAGCCTCACTGACTCACCCACTCACACCCTTTTAATCCACAAATATTTTGATGAGTATTGGGCTTATCCTCTTGCAGTCGGAGGATTACTCTCAGTGCTAACAGGACCCACAATGAAATAGCATGCATAAAAGACACGAGTGATCCCTATAATAAATCTTTCTGTGGAATTGTTTCCCATGGCTTTTAGGGCTCACAAATGACCAATTATCACCTATTTCATTGGGGGGAGAGAGGGACCAGACTTAGGTAACAAGAGTCACAAACAATTTCTCCTATCGAATTAAACTAAAGGATTTTCAAAACCATCTTCACTTCCAGACATTTAGTTTGCAATATGAGTGTAAATATGATATATGAAATGCATGTGCAATATCATTGATATAAAAATAATTTAAATTTACAAGTGTGTCAATTGTATCTAGATCATGATCTATAGTTAAACAGATTTAATTGAATCTTAACTTCAAGATTATAAGTGAATTTGAATCTACGCCTTCATTATTTACATTTTTGGAACTATTTTGAGATATACTAATATTTTGATGCCAACGAGAGCAAACACATGGTGGGGACCCAAGCACGTACTCAAACTGTTATGCAAGCATCGAGTGAGAGAAACAATGTGGTGAGGGCCCAAGCACGTGTTGAGACTAGTATGCAAGCATTCGTCGGACTTCCATCTGTTGTTTGTTGTGCTCGCATTGTCTACCATGGCAGACAATGCTCCCAGAGCATATTTTTCCATCATCAACTATGATATCAAAGATCTGAGGGAAGATGATGCGATAATGGAGCTCTATGAACCGTGGTTGGCTCAACACAAGAAAGCCTAAAATGGCCTTGATGAGAAGCAGAAGAGGTTCTTCGTATTTAAAGACAATTTTCTATATATTCACCAACACAACAACCAAGGGAATCCATCCAACAACCAATTTGTAGATCTAAGCCATGAGGAATTCAAGGCTACATATTTGGGTGCCAAGCTGGATACCAAGAAACGCTTGTCCAACTCTCCCAACCCTCGATACTAATATTCAAATGACGAGGATTTTCCAGAGTCCATTGACTGGAGAGAAAAGGGAGTTGTGACTTCAGTTAAGGCCTAGCGCTCCTGTGGTGAGTTTGCTTTCATGAAAGTTCATACCCTAATTTTCAGTCCTATATCTTCTTCATCCAACGAGGGACACAAATTAGAACAGTCGCACCTCGTTGCACCTGTTATCACACTAAGTGGCCTTGGGCTTTTAGCCTTTAGTTTTATCTTTTCTTAAGCCTTAGATTTTAATTTTTTAATTCGACCATTTTTAAAAGTGTGTTTGTTAGGGCCTCCTTGATAAATAAAGTGTTGATTCATGACAATCCTCATTCAAATTTGGACTTAGAATCGTTTTGTTCATGATTTATCTTTGATCCCCTCATGACTTGTCACTAGGACCATTTTGTTCCATGAATAGTTTGATTTGACAGGCCATTTTCCTCACTCATGCCCTCATAGCCCTGCTTTGATGTCCTTTGCTTACATGTCCAATCATTTTTTGAAATGAAGTGTTGCCCACTCATTAGGAATTTCCGTAGCGCCTTTCTCATTCATCATATTCCACCATGATTTATGATTACAACGTTGATTTCATCTTCCTTGTTTTCAGCGCCAGGAGTTGGTTAAAAGATGCTTTCAAGATCTCATATTTACGAGCTCTGATAACGGTTTGTAATTTTTGAAAAACTCAAAATTGTTGCGCTGCGTAAAATCCCAGTTCTGACCAGTCAACAACAGTGCTATTAGATCTGATGCTGAGGTAGATTCGGAGGCCGAGATGCTCGTGACTTCTTCCTGAAATCTTGCAAAGGTTTTCAAGCCGATTTTATTCCACAGGTATTCCGTGTTTTCCTCCTCTGCACATAAATTTCAAGGAGAAATAACGCTCCGAATTTTGGTTATCGGGCCCGCATAGTTGAAGGAGATTTTTCCTCACGCCATCCTATTATTTCCTTCTCTCCTTTCAAACCTATAATTCTCATTACCTGCATATCAAAGTTTGATACATCCGCCCACCATTGCTACAAAGCTCATAGCATCCAAGCAAGTCATATCCTCTGCATGCGCAGTGTGCCACTTAGAGGCGCTACTCAACAACACTTTTCTCCCCTGCTTCATCTGACATTTAAATCGAGTTGTTTCTACTCAGTTTCAAAGGCCAATTACAGGGTATCCTCTCATTTTCCAAGTGTTCATACCTACCTACATCCAAGAGTGGGATTTCCACAGCCAGTTTAGCTAGTTAGTAACCAGTTTGTTTTAAGGGAAGTTCTGTTCTCTTGAGCCTTGACTGTGGGTCCTCCTGGTTATCACTACTCCATAGCCATAAGAAGCTCTTATCCTAAACTATGGAGACTCCTCATATGAAGAAGTCACACAAGGGGGGTAAGGTAGTTAGAACTGAACCTGTGGATATGCATCTTTTTGAGACAGAGCCCATGGCAAGAGAAGTTTTTCAAAGAGTGGGATGCCTCTCTTTCTGCCAGAATATGCAAAGAGATCATCCTGAAGTGACAAGGCAGTTTGCCTTACATTTTGATGGTTGGAAGACCAAGGTAGGGGATTTAGAATTTGAGGTGATTGAGGCCTCTATTTCAGTGGCAACAGGAATCCCTATCACAGGTGACAAATGGTTTAAAGCCATGGCTTTGAATGCATCCTATGCCAAAGATTTCCTTAAGCATGAACATCAAGCTGATGATTTGTCTAAAGGTGTGCCAAGGAATCATCTGATTGAGCAGTTTGACAAGATATTGAGGATCATTCAAAGATACTTTACATGTGAAGTGAGGTTCAACACATTATACCAGTACCATATAAGGCTTCTACTACATTTTACTAGTAAAATTGAAATGAATATTCCCTACTATTTGTTAAGGAGCATAGGCAAGATGTCAGACAGGATTCAATCCAAGTCTAAGGATGTGGATACTAGCATCTTTCACTCTGGATTGATTAGAATGCTAGTTTATGAAGAATTGGGTAAGAAAGATATCTCATGGGAACATTTTGTTATTACTTCTCACTTCAAGTTGGATATAGCAGCCAATCCTCAGTCGCAGAAAGCAAGCCCTTTACCATCCACCAGTGCTTCTAAAGCAGGTACCAGCAAGAAGAGAACGGGCAGAGTTCTTGTTCAAGATTCAGAGGTCATCAAGGATGTCACAAGAACTGAGGAGGAAGCTTGTCATTCCCCACAAAGAGATTTTTCACCCCCTCCTCCACCAAAGTTAGAAGAAGTTCCTTCTTCTACTAAAACTACAGTGAAGAAAGGGAAGAAGCTACACTTCTCCTCATCTCCTTCAACAACCAGCATCAAGGTCAGAAAGCCCTTCACAAGAGCATTAGCTTCTAAAGAAGTTGTTGAAGAACAGTCCCTACTTAAAGTCTCTATCCTACAGAAAAAGAAAGATAAGGGCCAAGGCATTGGAAAGCCTGTGGAGAAGAAAGAAGAAACCCATGTGCAGAAGAAGAAAGGTAAAGGCAAAAGAATCAAGAAGCCTGATGAGATAGACAAGGTAATTCCTATGCAGCAGGAAGAGGAAACCATGAAAAAGCCTGTTGAGATTGTTCACGTCACTACTCCACCTGACAGCCAGACATTCAAAAGATTAATCATGCAACCTAGAAATGCTAGGAAGGAGGTGGCTCAGTTGAAAGCAGAAGCCATGTCTGACAGGGTTAAGATGAAAGAACTCATGGATGGATACAACCACACTCTTGACCTAGCAAGGTTTGCAGCAAGAAAGGCTCAACCTCTCCATAGGCAACTCAAAAACCTTTATACGCAGAACATAGACTTTTAGTCTCAGAACAGAAAGCTCAAAGCAAATTTGCAACATTTTCAAAATGAAGTGGCTCAAAGGAACTTGCAGGTATTGGTTGAAGTTGTTATTGAAAAGGAGACACTAGAAGCCAAAGAGAGCATAGCCCCAATGAAGAAGCCTGTCACTGCTAAAAGAAAGACGCATGTTGTGCCAAAGGAGGATCCTCTTTCTCCAAGAAAGAGTGTCAGGTTAAGTGTCAAGTTAATGAAGTAGCTGGTGAAAGGTGAGCTCCATTTTTGTAGATGGTCCCTTTTTGCGAGGATAAATTATTGATGAAACACTACCTCTGCCACCTATACAGGCTTCTAGTGCTTACTATTCAGAATTTTGGGTTTTTACAAATAATTAATCCCTTCGACAGTAATAGTGCAGACATTCTGTAGCGCTATGGTGCTACGAAATAGTCTATTTTTTATGTTCCACCGGTTTGCTACCTACCATGCTGTCAAATCGCCTAAAGCTAATGGTGTTGTTATTAACCGAGGTTGCTACCCATTCTGCACATGTCCAAGTAAAGGTGCTGCGTATTTTGATGGTGCTACCTAAAGTTTGACAGAACAAATAGGCGGGCGCTACCTAAATTCGCTACCGAATTTCTGGTAGAGATGAAGTTTGCACAGAGACACACCAGAGTGGCACTATCGAAATTCACTACCTAAATTTTCGCAGAGACTGAAGTCTGCACAGAGGATACAAAGATTTGGCGCTACCTATTTTGCTACTTGTCTAGTTTTGAGGTTGCGCTAAAGAGTCTCATGAAAAATTTGGTAAAGGCACTACAAAGTGCGCTACTCAGAGTGCTACCCAAAGATGCTACCAACAGATACCAGGAATCCAGGAGGGGCGAGCTAATAGCTTTTTGGATAGTTGATGATGAAGAGAATTGCATAAACAACAGTTGGCAACATGATGACAACCACATGCCCCTGAAGGACACATGGCAAACAAGGAGTTACGCACCAAAGGGGGATCGGTTAGTTCAAAGATTGGTTGGATTAGTCACCAACACTTTCCCATTTTATAGCATAGGTTGTTAGTCAAGTTGTTAGATGGAATAAATTCTTAGGGATTTTCATAGGAAGGAGGCCAGCTCGCACCTCCAGTTGTTGCCTCCCTTTTTGTTATAAATAGATAGATGAAATGTTTCAGTAGGTTCGAATGGTTGAGCAAGGCTCCCTTATACTGTAATATTTTGATGAAGTTACTGTGAATTGGTTATATACTTGATTTGAGACATCTTGGTTAATAGAAATCAACTTCTTTTTCCAGCTTATTTTCTTCTGATGCTAAAGTGTTCATGCTTTGAATGATTCACATGAATGGTTGTGGTGATATTATGATGTATGTTTGATTATTATATTATCATGATGTTTCATTAGTGTCCTTAAGTTTTGAACTCAAGAAGATCTTGTGTTAATAATCTTTCTTTCTTAGGTTGTCTACAAACCTGATGTTTACAACAACCTCTACATTCCTCTCTCTGAAGTCTTCCCTCTGTTCATACTTACTCCCACTTACTAATTGAAGTTAGCCAAGACCTTGATTGCTCGTGCATGCTAGCCCTGATTTCTAAGTTGGAACATTATTATCTTGAGTCTTATCCATTTGACCCCTCAAAACTCTTTTACATTCACATATAACCAGATGGGTACTGGGCTTGCCTTCCATGCAATATGAAGGTGATTCCTAGTGCTAATAGCACCATTGGTCACCACAAGTAGTAGTGTAGTGAAAGGACAAGGGCATGTTGACCCTGAGTCTCAACCAGACTTAATTGCTATCGAGAATCCTTCAATGGAGTCTAAAAGGCCGTAAGTAATTGCCCCTTTTTTGTTCAAAAATGAATAACAATGATTTGTAACGTAAAGTTGAAGCTTCAGAAATGAAACTAGGAGCCTAGATTTGCATTAATGACCAAAAGTGATGTGGATCATTTGGAAGATGGCTATAGATGATGCAAATATGGCCAAAATCCTGCTAAAAACAACCCTTTCCCTAGGTTTGGTCACATTTAAAGCTCATTCTAGTAGACCCACTTCGATTAAAATCTCTATACATTCATTGTATTTGTCTAGCTTTAGGGAAATCATGCATGGCCTATCTATCTATATTTAATTTTCTGCAAGTTGTAGGAGTTACTATCGTTGCACAAATGACAAATGCTCAGTGAAGAAGAGAGTGGAGTGTTCGTCAGAATATTCAGGAATTGTGATTACGACATGTGAAGGACATCATTCTCATCCAAGACCGACCATATTGCATGGGTCAGCAAAATCCCAATCCCACTTTTCATATCAAAGATTGAATTCTTCCTTTACTCAAACGCCATTGATCAAATTCCCCCCCACCTAATGATCATGAGTAGTACTAACTAGGTCCCAGTTGCTTCCCCTTCCAGCACCAATAATATTCACCACCTTGGGACCTTCAAGTCCTGCATGAACCCTCATCTTCTCCCTCAGTTCCACCATGGTCCCAACCTCACCTAGCTCATCTCATGACCACCAATATTTCTCAACAATCTATTATTGATCATGGTTTACTGGAGGATATCGTCCCACCTGGTATGCACAAATCTTGACTCAGTTAGACCGAAACGAAGAAGAACTAATGGAATCAATTACAATGGAATGAATGATGCTAAGCAACCAATTGGGGGCACAAGCTGGGAGGTAAGCATAGCACCAATATTAGGTTTTCATTTGATTGTCTTGTCACGCTTTACTCATACAAGCCCAAATGTTAGCTGAGATGCTAGAACAAGCTCTCCAAAGGTTCATGGATATGGAATATTAATAGGCTTTCAAAGGAGAGGATCCAAAATGGATCGCCTATGGATCTGGAACTAACGAATTTCAAAGGGAGTGAGAGCTACTAGACATGCAGACAACTAAGGTGATGTTAAGGAGTTGTAGAACCATGAAGCATAATTGTTCTGGTGGTGGCACTGAAGCACAAAATCATGAATATTTAGCATGGTCCAGGGTGATGGAAAGGCCAGGCATTGAAGATAATATGATTTGATTTGATTTGTAGATGGGCATGCAAATGGCCACGCCCAACCATCGATTACAGTGAGGGGCCCAGCAATGACTGCAGTGACATGTTGACTGACCATCAACTATAGGAAGCTCAATCTTATTTATTGCAACTCAGAGCCATTGTCCCTCGACTGTAGTGATTCATATTAAATCCCACTGTCTATCCATTGTTGGTCAAGCAATAAGACTTCAATCCTTTTAACCAATAACATGCATGGAAAACCCACATTTCTTTATTTTTGTAAATTTATAAAGCTTGTAATAAGCTAAAACTTTGGGTAAGTGCAAATACAATGGATTGGTCAACTCAAACTAATAAGAATTCAACCCTGAACAAATGTTATAGTCCTTGCGAGCCTTCAACAGGGACTAATAAGAGTGGGGTCGTGTGGGTCATGCCCCCCACCACCTCATCATGTTTTTCATGCATTTAAAAACATACTTGTCTTATTGTATTTCTAAATACCTTTTCTTTAAACCACGAGTCATTTAAAAGGAAACCCCCTTTATGAATTATTTGTGTTAAACCTTATTCCAACTTAAAATATTTTAACTTTTAAACAATTTACCTTCAATTTGTTTTTATATTCTTTGTAATATTATGTGTCGAAGCTCAGAATAAATGTGTTGGGTGAAGTTTAATATTGTTAAAGGGGGGTTTTGGTGCAACCTAGACTGACTTCAAAGGTCCATAACTTACTCATACGATGTCTAATTGAGGTGCCCTTTTGTTGCGATGTGGAGAGAACAAGGAGAGGCTTCTAGTGAGAGAACTCGTCGATTTGTTCATGCATTTTAGTGGTTTCACGGTTAATGAGGTTCATTTGAAGGAAAATCTCCGGTAATCATTTTGGCACTTCTAAACCTCCAATTTTGATTTCGTTCGTGGTGTTGGATTCATAATCCCGCAAAACATATAGTTGGTATGTTTCAGAGGTGAAAAATCCACTTTGACCAGTACCCAAAATTACGAGCAAAGGCGTTTTTAAATAAAATTTCGAGCCTCATTTTTTCTATTGCTTCACCCGAATTAAGTTTCATCAATTCTTGCGACATTTATGTTATATAGGATATCAATCTATCGATTGGAACTGACATCATCTATCAGCAACTGAGAGATATAATCTTGTGAAAACAACCAACTGGCGTTTGCAACATCTAATACTGAGTATGTGACATGAGTAGCAATTATTTTATGAGAAGCAATTCAAAGCCATCCTATGTCTTGCAGATGTTGTAATCAACCCACATAATGATCAACGACACTTTCACGGTCAGGGTTAGTCATAAAATCAAGAGGCACAATTTTTACATGTAGATGATAAGCATAATGAAAGCTACTAGCGACACAAACAAACTCGCCATGATTATTATCATACTAAACTAACATTGCAACATGGCATAGCTCAAAACCAATATGCAAGCAATCATCAATCATCTAGTCAAACACGAAATGATTAACAATTAAAAATCAGAGGAACTTGGCTAATGTGCGCAATGATCAAAGGATCTGAGTTGGAAGGATTTAGGAGGGGCCCCAAAATGTAAATGCATCATTGATACACCCTATGTTAATGGACAAAATGGATTTCTTGCCGATATGCCCTATATTGATGGACAAAATGGATTTCTTGCCGATATGCCCTATGCCAACAAGAAATGTGAATTATCTCTCGGTGTATTGACGAGAAAAGGGAATTCTCTGTTGTTGTATCGAATGAAGAAGAGTTTTGCGCCGATGTATTGGCTGAAAATATGGATTCTTTGTCGATATGTTGGCATAAAGAGAAGATTCTAAAAGAAGGAAGAAAACAAATTTATCTAAGGGTCAAATAACGTTGGAGGAACTTTAGAGTAATACAGTGTTGGCCTAAGAAATGAATTTCTCATCGATATTTGTTGAGTCGGCGAGCTAAATGAATTCTTGGTTGATGTATCAGATATCAAAGGGGATTGATTACTCACTAATATACCCTATGTCAACAACAAATGTGAATCGTTCATTAACATGCAGTGTATCAGCAAACAATCAAGATCTTCAATTTCTCAAATGATCATGTATAGTGAAAAAGGAAAAGGAGTTTAAGTATCAGACATTGATAAGAAAGAGGTTAAAAAAATTATAGTGGTTGTTGGTCAATTTAATTGCTTAAGTTGATGTACATTAATTATCAATCTAGATGCTCATAAGCTTGTGAGATGACGACAAAATATATGTAGGACTAGGCAGCTAAGATCTATGCTAACCTTACTACATTCAAAAGCAGACTATTTGACAAGTCATTTCCAGAAATTGAAACCAAGAGTATGAACATTCTTTGTTCATTAACCAATCGATTCCACCCTTTTCATTCAGATGTTGAGTGATTCGGTTGACCTATTCATTCACTTAATCAATTATTGTAGCGTGATGAAACACAAAAGAATTTGAAATTGCAATGCAAAACTAAGCCCAATGAATCTTGTGGTTGTGGGTTCAAGTCCTGTGACTTTTCAATTTCCTTGAGATTCTTGTGTTAACAACACCATGATCGCTAAGAGTAAATATACACACACACTACCAGAATTTGATGTGCACATCTTCTCTTCATGTTGATAATTAAAATCATCAACAAATGTTAGTAAAGGCATAAGTAAAATGACTGTGTAAACAAATGTAATTAAGAACATAATTCAAAAGGTAACCAACCATACAAATTAAATTAACTGCATGTCTATCTACTCAAATAAATCTATGAAATGCAAACATGAACTATAACTATAGAAAGGAAAATAAATGCACAGGGTATGCTGGAGAGAGGGGGCCTTGTCTCTTCTAGCACACTCTGCAGAGAAACTACAGTGCCCTACTTACCTCAAGAAGGCAGTGGGACAAATCATCAACACATCAGAAGAGCTTCCCCCATTGGATGAGGAGGGACAATTGGAGGAGGTACTAGAGTTTCGAGAGCATAAATGGAGGAGTAAGGTCATCAGAGAGTGTTTGATCAGATGGAGAGGGCTTCCAGTAGTGGATGCAACCTGGGAGAGTGAGCAGGTGTTGCAGCACCCTGGATCGGTATTGCTTGAGGACAAGCAATTTCGGGAAGAGAGGATTGTAATGTCCCTTTCCAAATAGGAGCTTCAGAGAGGAGGCTTAATGGTCTAAACAACCCTATTAGACTATAGCCAGGGCTAGAAAGGGGTAAACAGGGTTACTAGAGGTCACTCCAGCCAAGGGTGTTATAATATGAAAGTGGCATTGAGCTAAAAGTGGCTAAAAGCGCTTTTAAGCCAACTTGAGCTAAAAATAGAACAAATGAGCTAAAAATAGAGTCAACAACGAATTAGGGTTTCAGACAGCTATAAGAGAAGGTAAAGCGACTTAATTCATCATTATGTAGATTTTGACTTATCATTGAGGAGAGAGACGCATCTCATGAGAGATAGCTCAGTGGATTCCAGGAGGAATACACCAGTGGCTAATTTCGGTGTTGAGAGACACACCCTAGTCACCGAGGAGATCACACAGGTCTTCCATCAGTCTTCAACAACAGTTATACAGTTTCCAACAACATGGACACACTTATTCAAGGTGAGGGTGCAACTTCTAAGGAGGTATTAAGTCGACTTGTCCCATCCAGGGAGAATCTAGAGATTCCCTTCTGACCCAGTTGAGAGGAAAGAAAGGCACATCTTTTGCCTGGTTTGTTGTCAGATTTCGACAAAGAAATTATTTGGGGCACATTTTCCAGCTATTGAGGTTGCAGCACTTGGGGAGGACACATTTGAGGTTCCCAAGCAATCATCCGATCAGATCCAGGGAAATCCTTCTCACCCATTTCACAGTAGGTCAAGGCGATCAGTTTGAGACACATATCAGCCGATTCCGATGGTGGAATCACTAGGGCATAGTTTTCCAGTAGCAGAGGGGGCGCATTTCCTCAGGGGGATCCCTCCGAGGTCAAGACATACTAGCAGAGGACCGGACAGTCACCAAGACTAAGAGAGATAGCGGGGTGCACTGTTTGGGACAGTTTATAGGCAGATCTGAGAGGTCTAGCCACCAGGGCGAACTTTCCAGACTTGCAGCAGTTGTTGTATAAGTTGTCGTAGCTTGCAACAGATCTTACACCTCTTTCATTGATCCAACAATAGTCTATTATTATCGGGTATTATTGTTTTAGTTTGCTTATTGTATTCCAGCTAAGATCCTTTTGTCATTTGATCTAGCTGGGTGATTTATTTTATTTCAGCCGCATTTGGCATTGTACTCCGGAAATATCATAATATATGATCTACAGTCTTTTGTCTCATTTACTATCTGTATGCTCAATATATATGATGTAAACAATTAATCATACACATACACATCTAAAACGCATCCAAAAACCCCTAGCTGGATTAGGAACGTTACAAATAACAATGAAGAGGAGATTAAAAACAAGTGAATTGAGAAAAACAATCCAAGAGCATGTATAAAGTAAAGGATACATAAAATTCCAATACTCAGGAACATGAGAAGAGTATTTTCATAAGAAAAACACATTTTACGTATGCAAATTAGAGAAGCAATTTTGATACTTGATCCAAACTAATTTTTAAAGAATTGAACTTTAGGAACTTCTAAATATCATGCAAATACACAAGGGAAAAAATTTCAAAGAATCGATATCAAAAGTTGACATTGCATTTTCAAACAACTTTTAACAATGTAATGCAGGAGAACACCTCTCTAGTTCTCTTCATTAATTTGCTTTTAAATATCACCATCGAAAATTTCATTGATCTCAAAATGGATTTTAAAGGAATGGGTGGAAGCTAAAATCCAAGTCACAAGAACTTACTGCAATTCACAAGTTCTTGTATTGCAATGTCCATATGTTTATTTTTGTTGGATGTGCAGTCAAAACAATTTCAATCTCCTATAACATACAGGCTACCAGAATTAGCAGACAATTTAGAGTGAATGCAACACATTTAGTTAAAGCTATGTTTAGAGTAAAACCTAGTCACAAACAACATTGAAGTTTGAACAAATCTTTAAGATATGTTCCACTCTGAATCATCTTGCTGAATATGTAATCACATGACTTTGAAAACTAAATAGTATTTTTTATTTGGCATTCCCTATAGAATAGTATGAATTTGTTCATGTTAAGTCAGACTGTCCAGATTATTGAACCTCAGTTTCCCATAGTGGGGCAGTTCTATATATAGCATTCAAAAATGTGTAATTTCCATGACTCCAATGACATTGAACAAGTATAATCTGTTGGCAAACAACATGAGAAACTATAGACTAAATCCATATTTTCCTAAATTACAAGTCCAGAAGGAACCCGCATAAGCAGGAAACAAAGACTGGACCCCTTTTATTTCTTTCAATTAATTACCATAACGTAAAATGAAAATAAACTAGAATAAATCCATCTTAGCCGAGATCTTTTAGGAAGTGCAAGATTTGCACTTGGTTTTTTAATCCTCTTGGTGCTTAATATATCAGAGGTTAAGATGAGCCTATAATACTTATAAAATCCATCATAAAATCATCAAGAATAAGCTAGATTAAATGAGAATAGTGACTAAGAATATAAGAGATGAATGCTATTGTTTTCCCATTAATGAACAATTAAAATAAACAGAATAGCACTTCAGTGCTATTACATATGATATCAAATCAAAAATTTATTTTCTGCTATCATTACAATCTAAGAAGAATCTTCTCTCAAATTAAAAATAAAAATGGTACAACTTAGTAATGCTTCCCCATAGTAGAATCAATGAAGCTTTTACTGTCAATTATTCACAAATAATGAAAGGTATCATACCTTTTGTGTAAGGAAAAAGATGCATCTGAGACTTAAGAATCATCCTTCACTGCCATGTCCAAAAGAAACAAGAGAGTACAGTAATGTCAAACTATAGCTACAAACCCGAGGATAAAAGGGCAGAAAGCACAAGGCTAATATAAAATATAATTATGTTGGCTAACCCAAACAATAACCAAGCAGGTTCCTTGATATCAAGTGATTGCAAAATTGCTAGATTATAGTCAGATTTCACTTTTCTGTTTTTTCACATTCTCAGACAAGAAATTCAAGAATTCTAGATGCACTTTAATAATCTAACAATCAACTTCTAAGGAAAAGAGCAGATGAGATTGGACTTTGTTGTGTTCTACAATTAATATCCCTAAAAACTTTGGACCCTATAAAACAAGTTTTCATTATTAACTTGAGGTATTTTGCTTAATCAAAACATGTGCATCAATGCTGGAACTTGTGCATCAAGTTCTTTGACACCCACTTGGCTCCTTTCTTCAAAATAAAGTATCTCATCTTGGCTACTATTCCTTCTTTCAGAAGATAACCAAGCTCCAAGTATCCTGACAGAGAAGAACATAAGTTTTTCCAATGAAAAAATTTTGGGCATTGGAGTCCTCCCGGGAAATACAATTCATCCCTCTCTAGCTTGTAAGAAAGAATGAAAGTGTTGGTACCTTCCCAACCCCACACTAATATCCACAAACAACATCTTTCTCACATAATACCCTACCCCCCTATGGAATTGAACATGTGACCTCCAAGGAGAAAACCCATGTTCTTAACTGTTAGGCCCACTCAATATGTACAGAGAAGAACATCGAATTATTCTTTGAAATGCAGAAAATGGTGGAAGGAATTCATGGAAACTACTCTGATTGGTATTGCTATAGAAAATTTGCATGTAGTTAGTAAAGAGTGTACTAGTGGGACTGTTTTACAATATTGTCCGATGAAACCAGAACTGTTTGATGATTATGCCAGATCTTCATATGAAATGTTTTGCTTTGAGTATTAACTATGCTAGTTGACACTGTGTTCACACAATGAATCACTTGCTCATTGTTGTTCAATTTTTCTTTTCCTTTGTTTTTCAATTTTCCTTTTCCTTTGTCTTTATTCTAAAAAAGGGGATTGATTGATGTGCAAGCTATTATATGCAGTGATTTTTCTACTTTTTGTTTGGATATTTTGTTTTGCTATTCAAATTCACTTTTCAAGCATTTTCAGGAAATAACCAATGCAAAAGTTGGATAAATTCCATATATAAGTTCTCCCGCTTATGGTGTTGATTTCATAAAAATGCAAAGAAACATAGTTGATTGACTTCCTTGGATTAGAGTTAACTGTTCATTGGCAGTTGAACTTGAACATGGTAATATGGGCAGGATACGCCAAATTACTAAGAACTTATTCTAAGCATACTGTTGGTGAGAGATGCAGTCCTTTCGGTGCAGTGGTTTGGCTTTTGCGAGCGTTGCCCTAATTACAGGATTTTAACAAGGATTAAAGAAACAATAGATGCTTCCATGAGAGTCTTATGTTCACAGCTATTTCAATAACATATCTGAGTACCTTAGAGTTGGACCTCCACCCTACATTGTTGTAGACATCTACAATCATAGTTTAGAATCAAACAACATAAAAAATTTGTGTTGTACCAGTCAATGTGAATCAAACTCTTCATTGAATGAGATATCAAGGGTTGCTTTCACACCAAAGTTCAGCTACATTGCAAGTCTAGGTGCATCTTGGCTAGATAACAGTCTTGTATGATTATCACCACTGACTAGAAACATCTAGGTGTTGGTGCAAATTTCCCAGTGGGACTGTAATGTACCCTCTTACTAAACATCAAAACAAGGGAATAAAGTCAATCATGACAAGGCATGCGATGGAAAAAATTATATAATTATGGATGTTATCAATGCTAAACTACTACATTCTCTACCATGATATAACGATATGTTTTGATTATCATGCATAGTTATAATAATTACACCTAAATCATTGTTAGATAACTAGTTTGAACTTTGTCTCTTCAAGATTGTGCAACCATGTCAATACTAGGCAATTCTTGACAAGTGAGACCAACGACTATTGAATTTCTCACTCCCTACAAAGCAAAATTCAAGAGACCAAATCCCAGCTTCAAGAGGCCTCTACAGAGCTGAGGAAACAAATAAGTGCCATCGAACAAAATGTGCTTTCTTATCACAATATGTTGGAGTCTATGTCCAGCTTTCAAAGAAAGTACCTCCCATCACAARGGAGAAAATCCTTTGCTTCAAACACTTCAGACTCTAATCCAAAAGGYACTCTGCTGGAGGATACCCTGTAAATGAAGCGGTAACTTAGAAGGCTCAAAAGTTGGTTGAMATATTATCAAGTGATGATGAATAGTCTTGACAATCATGCCAAAGCAGTATTGAGGAATTGCGAACCATATAGATCTTTGTCTCAGTAAGTCARTTTCAAAATATATGTTTATGTAGCTAGGCATCAGTCTAAGTATGTATCTATGTGTTTTCTCGGTATTTTTAGGTCCAATTGATAGTTATGTATAAAAAAATTCACARGCTGAAATCCTAGATGGATCACAATGAGTTGGGTAATACAGTTTTGYCTAGAAACCAGACTGCACAATATGTAAACTAGCTTTGGAAATATACTATAAATTGTTCTTGTTTACAAAAAGAATGAATTAGCGTTTCCTTTTATATCCCAAACCACTATAGATGTTAGATCTAAATCTGCTACAATAATTTTGGTTGTGCGTTTCATATCTTTTTCCAAATCTGAATCAGTCAACCTATGGTGCTATTCAAACTCAACATGAAGGCCATAATATTATCAAAATCCAATAAGTTATAGACCATGCAACATCAATATAGTGAGAAAGGGACTATTGTGATTGTAAGTAGTAAACAAAGAGAATGCCCAGAATTTGTTTTCCATGATTTTATTGTAGTTCTGTGCATAGCTCATTCTTCATGGTATTAAGCCTGAGCAGTAATAGAGGCACAATTTTGGTATATAAGGATGCTTTCTTCCTTCCATTCTAGTTCCCTTCCTGAATGAAACAAATTCCTTACTTCTCCTGAGTTTCCCTTACTTCTCCTGAGTTTGTGCAGAAGTGAGTGAAGCTGAGGCATAGTATAATTGATGAAATTCAGCTACAATATAATGAGGGAATACTTCTCCTGAGTTTGTGCAGAAGTAAGTGAAGCTGAGGCATAGTATAATTGATGAAATTCAGCTACGATATAATGAGGGAAATTATATTCCAAATGCTTGAAACATAGAAAGGATTTAGATGAAAAATCCAACAACAAAGTGGTCACTGGAAACAAAAAAAAAAAATAATTATAGTTTCTTGGTAGTCAATCAACTATGCACTGTCAACTAATCTTCCATATGCTCAATTTGGATTTTCATTCTTGACCTTCATGGCTGAACTTGGCATTTAGCATGTTAACTACGTTTTTTTATACATATAAAACTGAGAACAGACAAAATACTGCATAACTTTATATAGGGAATAGATTCTTCCTAAAAGAGGAAATAGAATCTGGAAATCTAGACAACCTCACTATATTGCACAAAAAATAATGTGGCCATATGATTAAGAAACCATTGTCAATATGATTAAGAAACCATTGTCAGTGGTAGAACGGTGGGAGTTTACTACCACTGGACCAAATGCATTCTGAATGATGATATCAATGTGAGAATCCCTAAAATGATATGTCCCAAGACCCCACTCCGACCCAAAAAAAAAAGACCGGAGGTAAGGGGGTTTCTGTTAAAGAAAAACAACAATAAATTGACCATTGTCTGCCAAATGCATTTTGCATGGCTCTATGTGAGAATCCCTAAAACCATATGTCGTAGAACCCCGCTCCGACCAAAAACAAACTAATGGGAGGGTTTCAGTTGAAGAAAACAAAATAGAAATGCTTGTGACCCAAAATAAAAGTGAGATCGTACCTGGAGAGCTTCTTGAATTGGGTGCAGAGAGAAAAGATCAACATACTCCTCTAGGTTAAGCAAGAAGGCTTCTAAAACGTTTTTCAATTTTCAAAACAGACTTCAAGGATTCGGCATGTGAAATACTTTGGCAATGGAAATAATATACCCGAGTCTTTTATGGATCAAGAAACTTTTGAGCCCTGTTTTATATTTTTTTTATTGCCACTACAGATTGTCATCAAAGAAATTGATGTGGACAAACTAATACAGTTATGGATAGCAGAAGAGATGGTAAAGAAAAACATGCAACCCATTTGATGATTATGGACATTAAGATGCAGCTGAACATAGTCGCTTAATCTAACTTTTTGGTCCCGGGTGACCATTCTTTAACGAATTCATGACCAATGCACCGTTACCCACCAAGTTGCACTAGGATGCACATGCACTTATAGTTGAGCTGCCAAAGATTGAGCAAGGAGTTGCTCAAAATTCAAATTAAGCAACATGGCTCCCTTTTTCTTTTCTTCTTCTATTCCGCATTTCCATACCTTCATGGGGAATTGTAATAAGATGAATTTAGCATGATAACCATTATGGCCTCCTTTTCTTCTTTTTTTCTTCTATACCGCATTTCCATACCTCCATGGGGAATTGTAATAAGATGAATTTAGCATGATAACCGTTATGGCCCCCTTTTCTTATTTTCTTCTTCTATACCGCATTTCCATACCCCCATGGGGAATTGTAATAAGATGAATTTAGCATGATGAACTTGTAACAGGCTTAGCCTCCTAAGAATTAGACACAAGTGAATTACTTTAGAGTGTTTTTTTACTTAGTAATTATTCTTTGCTTGAATTTTTTAGTGAGTTATAATTTTTGAGTTTTTTCACTCATTTCCTCAAAAGTTGGAGTATACACTCATGGTTAGGTCTTAGCTTGGTCATCTAAGTCTAGTGTTTAATGTATATTACCATGCTAATCATCTTCCTAGAGTCTCATGGAAATGCGCTAAGTCCCCCTTAAGTTAAATCGAGATATTTTAATTGTAAATAATTCATATGTTAAAAAAGTGGTACTAAGAGACATTATATGCCTTGGGGGTATTCAATTTTAGATTTAGAATACCCATTTTACCTAAGTACCCAATTTTATGAGTGAAATTCGTGATTTTAATCACTTAAAAATTATTTGTTCTCACAAAAGTCAATAAAAGACAAAAAATAAGAAAAACCAGCATCCCTATTATCGAGGAAACATGTCAGAGACATGTTTTGGCTTGTCTCTAGTTAACTGAACTTGATGGCAAGTGAGTGGTAGTGAAGGGTGACTTCACTAGGAGTTTACTTGAGCTATGTGGATGTCCACTTCATGTTTAGAGAGAGTCTCAAGGATGTGTTGTGCCCCCCTCTTAAAAGGTGGCACATTCTTTGAGAGAGGCACCCACCTCTTGAGGGGTGGCGCCATCTCTCACTCTTCCACTTGCTTGTGTGTCATTATTCTCTTGGAGTTCTAGGATGTGCAGCAACCATTCATCTCACAATTGTCATATGCTCCCTCTCCAAGTGGTGTGCCCCACTCTCTTGGGATTGTCACCCTTTTTGCTATTTATACAAGCACTCTCTCCATTGTAAACTAATTGGAGTTGGGGAGTCTTGCTTGTGGTTGTATACGTTTGTAATACTTTCATTTGTAATAAAAAAACTTTGGAGGTCAAGAAGGTGTGTTATACATGTGTGTAGATGCTTGATGTCATTTGTGCTTAATCTATGAGGTAATATTTGCCTAATTTCTTCTTTTAAATTTGTTAATTTGGCCTTTTGTAGGGTGTTGTCACTCTATAGGATAGGATTTTATCTAACTTCTTGTTAATCCTATTGTTCATTTATATTTAGAGACTTTGATTTGTATACATGTTTTGGTTGACTAATATACTCTTCAAGTCTCTTTTGTAGGTGACACCAATTTTTGTTAACAATTTTATTGCAAGATTTTAAAGCTTATAGATTCTCATAGCTTGGAGTGGTGGTGGAACTCAGTTGTTGCTTCACAACTTCAAGGATTTACAAACTTAGTCCCTCCTTAATTCGTCTAAAGACCCCATTGCCCAAGGGTTCCAAGGCTACAAGTTTCTTCCTTCTCTCTTTCTCAAAAGAAACTCTAATTTATTTTGGTTACTTTATTACATGCAAGTGCTTAGATGTATTTTTCATTTCAAATTCTTAATATCTAAGTTTGCATGCATAAGATAAACTAGATCTAATTTTGCACTTTCAAGTTTCATCTAATGCTTAGATCTAGCATAAGAAAAGTCTTATTTTAGCATGTTTTTTCTTTCGAAATTTTTAGAGGTTAAAAGGTAGTTCTTTTCTTAAGCTTTCATTGCAAAATTTGGCAATCTTAGTGCCTCTTTGCTTGCTATCCAAAAACAACAAACAAAGTCATTAAGAAATCTTGTGTTTCAGCTTGCTTTCTTGATCTATTGTTAGCATAGTTTGTAGCCTTTTACTTGGAATAATTTTGTACATTTCTAACATATTTTGCAGGGTCCTCCAATAGTTTTTTGGGCATATTTTTCCCCATTTACCTCGTTGTTTTTGGCAGGTTTTCAAATAGCCAAGGGGAGACTCTGCCAATTTTTTGCAAATTTGCACTAATCGGGACCCCCAGGAGCATCAATTTCACAAATAAACTCATTGGAAACATTGTAAAAACTTGTGATCCCACTAATGAATGATCACAAGTCACTAAAAAAAAAACTATTGTAAATCCATTAATAAAATCAGTGGGGCTACTAGCTCCCACTCTTCATCCCCCTTATGGGGAATGGTGTCTTTTGTGATTGTCTCAATTTTGCAATTTTGGCTCAATTTACATTCCACATCTAAAGGGAAAGATAAAATGAACCTCAAAACTTATCACAAGCACCGCAACACTTTAGATTAGATTTATTTTCATAGTTGGCTTAGTTAGTTTCAATTTTTAGATTCATTTAGTTAGAAATATTTGTTAGATTAGATTTCCTTTTCTGCAAATTTACTTTCCGCATTTCAATTTGGAAAATAAACCTTTCCCCTCAGTTGCCCAGTGTATGCTCTGAACCCTTGCGAGCCTAGATCGATCTAGGGAACTCGTAAGAACTGGGGTTGGTCAGTGTGGAGTAGTATTAATAGGGAAACCTTTTAAGTTGCTATTGCTTGTTTGAAAATGAAAGAATGTTGTGTGTGAATTCAAACAAGAAATTTGAGATCTAGGTTCTCCCCGTGTTGGACATTCAACAGTATCTCGAGCTTGTGTGTGAAGTCAAAGGGATACTCTCCCTATTGGGCATCCGACAAGCTCAACCTCCAATCTAAGGAATAGCCTTTTAGAGGCCACATCTAGATTAGATTCACTTTTTCCTGCAACATATTGCACACATCTCACATAGTGGCTTGCACTCACAACAATCACTGCACCTAAAAAACTCATAATAAAATTTTACAAGAGAATTTACATATCAATCTCCATTGCAACAACATTTGATATCTTGCAACAACCTTTACTTTGGGCACTGGTCTATATTTCAATATTTGCTTACCATATGCTTCAAGCACTTGCATCTCTCTTTTTTTAAGTTACATCATTTGCATGCAAGTATCTTGAATGATTTACTTTTATAGCATAATCAATTTCTTTTAATGTGTCATATATGTTGCTAGTGATAAGTTTTGAGGCTCAATTTTGTTCGTGTTTGCAATAAACTCCTAGATTAATTTTCTTGTACTTAGATTAGTTCAATCCTTAGATTATTTTCTTTAGGGCCCACCCCCCTTGGCTTCACTAGGAGTTGGCCAAGACGAAGGAGTCGAGGATTAGGTGACAACACCTTGACTCGAGACTTTCCCCCAAGGACACACCCAATGGATTGAAGGTTTCTTCCATGCTACCCGAGGTGTGTATAAAGGAGGCAACACAATCAATATCCGAATGAAAACTAAACATCACTACCGAGTATAGAATATCAACGCCAATTCTATTCACCAAGTCTTTGAAACAAACTTCTTTTAAATTGAAAGGAATTAAGTACAAAGATGTATGAGCACTTAGCCAAGTACTAGTGGAAGAGGATGAATTAAGTGAAGGAAAAACCAATGAGTGTAACAAATGACATGTCATTAATCTAATAAAACAAGCAACACCAAAAAAGTTGGTGCCAATGCAATAACAAAGTTATCTCCAATTTCTACTAGTACCACAAGCAATTTCTCAGTAATCTGGAAAGAATCAGAATCCTTTGATGCATCCACAACAAGAGCATCTATATTTAAACGTTGTTGCTGCAAAATTTTCACCAAATTCAAGAAGTATCCCACTAATGAATTTATGAACATATTCATCAGTAACATGTTATATATTTAGTGTCAGAGCACACATAGCTATGTGCACCATGTTCTCTTCATGATGAAAAAATTGATAGCTTCACTATATAATGGAAAAGAAATCACTTCATCATTTTGAGTCTATACAAGGAAAGAAAATGTATTCTTATCCATCTTTACACTTTTAACCCCTAATATATATATATATATATATATATATATATATATATATATATATATATATATTGAGAATCTCTTCATTTTGGACATCAAATGGATATAGGATGAGACTATTCAAAATATTTAGTTTTTTCAAATTGTAGTTCAAGAGGAAGCCTCTTTCATCTTTATTGACGTAACTGTAAGCCCAAATAATCAATCACCTAGTAACATTAGGCAGAGTATACAAAATCAAACCACACCAGAATGTAGTCGATTGCATTCAGAATCAACCCCATATGTTAAATTTCACGAAATAAGTGCTCTGCTTCAATTGACCTTGTTGTTGCCTTTATACACTAGCAACATATGATTCATTCACTTATCAAAAGATACATTCAATAATAATAAAGCAAATGAGATACATACAACAATACAATACTTCAAAGGAAATGCTTGCAATGTAAATAATTGAAGTAAATGGCTTAAAATTGAAAATGAGACCAGTGCAAAAATTTGTGAGATGTATGTAATGGCACTGAATTGAAGATTGCAATGTGAATTATCCTTGTAAAATTTTAGTTAGAGTTGATTAGGTTTATTGTGAAAGTGTGTAGTATTCCAGATATAAAACGTATGCAGAACATAAATGAAATGCTAGAAATGGCAGATGAACAACAATATAACCTGAATAACACCACAATAATACTGAAATGATAACAGAATAACACCAGGAAGAGCACTTCGATTACTGATAGCAATGTTCACGGGCCTCTTTGAGGGGGCAACCTCCAATCGAGCAAAGCTCTATTACAATAATATCCAAGATAGGGTTCTCATACCCTCGACTCCTATTTATACTATATATGTCTATCAATAGAACTGTCTAGAGGAAGATCCTTCTAGAAGCGGAAGCTTCTATTAGGTCTTCTTACATTCGACTTATTCTACTTTATTGCAAGACCTTATTAATATTGACCTTTATTACATCGGAATACATTGCTCTACCTATGTGAGGGGTTAGGTCCCTAACATGTCCTCCCCCTTAAAAACAACCTTGTCCTCAAGGCTTGAGATGTGGAAATTGTTGCAGAATGGTAGTTGGTTCCCAAGTGGCATCTGCTAGAGTTGTATCTTTCCACTGGACTAACACTTCCTTGATGGTTCGCTGACACAGGCGGCACTCACGCTGGTCCAAAATTGCTTGTGGCTATAGCCAAATGGAACCTTCTTCATCTAACTCGGGAAGGTTGGTTTGAGTTTGGCACTTAGTTCCAATCACCTTTTTCAAGCATGAAACATGAAAAACAGGATGTAGCTTAGAATGACTGGGCAAATCTAACTGATAGGCCACTTGTCCCACATGCTTGAGAACTATATAAGGACCATAAAATTTGGGTGCAAGCTTCTGACAATGGTCGTCCTTGAGGGAAGTTTGCTTGTAAGGTTGCAGTCGAAGAAACACCTGATCCCCTTTTGCAAAATGGAATTCAGAGCGACCTTGATCTGCTTGTTGCTTCATGCGATTATGGGCCATGACCAAATTCTCTTTGAGGGTACAAAGAATAGCCTCTCGAACTGTAAGTGTTTGGTCAACCGCCTGGACCTTCGAGACACCTGGTAAATACGAGAGAACTGACTGTGGCTTTTTTCCATATACCGCTTCAAAATGAGTCATGCGGGTAGTTGTATGGTATGAAGTGTTGTACCACCATTTAGCTAGGGGTAACCATTGAGCCCACTGATTTTTCTTTTCTGATGCAAAACGCCTCAAATATGTTTCCAAACACTTGTTGACAACTTTCGTTTGACCATCCGTCTGGCGATGATAAGCTGTGCTAAGATGCAATTGGGTGCCTTGTAGCTTGAATAGTTCTTGCCAAAAATTGCTGGTGAAAGTTGGGTCGCGATCATAAACAATAGAATGCGGCATGCCATGAAGCTTGAAGACCTGATCCATGAAAAGTTGAGCCACTGTGGATGTTGTAAATGGGTGTTGAAGAGCACATAAATGAGCATACTTGGAAAGGCAATCAACTACCACCATGATGACGGATTTATTGCCCAATTTAGGTAAGCCTGTAATAAAATCCATAGAGATATCCCTCCAAATAGCAGGTGGAATCGGAAGCGGTTGTAGTGTGCCAAGAGATTTGACTGTTTCGCCCTTGTTGCGTTGACACACATCACATTTGGCCACAAAGTTACAAATGTCTTGTTTCATACCATCCCAAAAAAAGAACGTTTGACCCTGTCATAGGTTTTGGTAATCCCGGAGTGCCCAGCTATGGGTGTAGCATGAAGCTCAGAAAGCACCGTGGATTTAAGTTTTGACTGTTTACTTAAATACAAACGACCTTTGTATCGAAGCTCATCATGGAGCCAAGAGTACCCTAGGGAAACTGGAGAATTGGACTGCAATTGTTGTATTAGAAAAGAACTTTTGGGATCATGTAGCCATTCCTGGCGAACGACTTGGAGCCAATCTAGTACAATGAAGGAGAGAGAAAAAATGGAGCCTTCATCTTCATATTTTTGGGAAAGTGCATTTGCCACCACATTGTCCTTCCCTTTCTTGTAAATGATCTCATAATCATATCCAAAGAGCTTAGTCACCCATTTTTGTTTCTCTGGGGAGGAAATGCATTGTTCCAGAAAATACTTTAGGCTTTGATGATCTGTCTTAATTTGGAAGTGTTGCCCCAATAGATAAGGGCGCCACAAATCAACGACATGCAGAATAACCAACATTTCCTTTTCACAGATTGATTTTCCCAAATTTTGATCAGACAGTTGTTTGTTGGTAAATGCCAAATGTTGACCCTCTTGCATAAGGACAACGCCAATACCTTTCCCTGAAGCATCACATTCCAGGACAAAGGTCTTTGTGAAATCAGGAAGGGCCAGGACTGGAGTGGTGCACATGGCCATCTTCAAGGTTTGAAAAGCCTGAGCAGTTGTTGGAGTCCAAGTGAAAGAATTATTTTTAAGGAGTGCGATGAGAGGTGCCACAATCTTTCCATAATTCTTAACAAACTTGCGATAATAACCTGTTAAGCCCAGAAATCCTCGCAAGCTTTTGAGAGTCTTTGGTTGAGGCTAGTCTTGCATAGCTTCAATCTTTTTAGGATCCACCCTGACGCCGTTCTTACCAACAAGATGACCCAAGTACTTGACTTCTGAGGCACCAAAAGTACATTTAGATTATTTCAGGAAAAGTTGGTGCTGAGAGAGTAGATGGAGAACGCGGTCCACATGAGCAAGATGGTATGTCCAGGTTTTGCTATAAACGAGGATATCATCAAAGAAAACTAAGACAAAATGACGAATAAAAGGGCGAAAGACATGATTCATGAGGCTTTGGAAGGTGGAGGGAGCATTACACAAGCCAAAGGGCATGCCCAAAAACTCATAGTGGCCCTCATGAGTTCTAAAGGCAGTCTTAGGAATGTCTGCCTCTTTCATACGAATCTGGTGGTAGCCAGAATGAAGATCAAGTTTAGTAAAGAATTGGGCGCCACTCAATTCATCCAAGAGGTCATCAATGATAGGAATGAGAAATTTGTCTTTAATGGTGAGTTTGTTGAGGGCGCAGAAGTCAGGACACATGCTCCAAGAACCTTATTTCTTCAGGACCATAACCATAGGAGAAGAGTAGGGGCTCGTACTAGGGCGGATAATGCCTGAGTTAAGCAGTTCTTGAACCATTTTCTCAATTTCATTTTTTTGGGAAAAGGGGTGACGATAAGGACAGATATTGGGAGGGAGGCTTTCTGGGATAAGGGGAATGGAATGATCATGAACACCACGGGAAGGTGGGAGTCCTTGGGGAGTGGAAAAGACCACTTGATGTTTAGAGAGGATGGATTGGAGGTCTTGCGGCACAAAGGGTGTCTCAGTTGCCTATATGGCACGAAGTTGGGAAATAACACCAGAATGACCTTTTTTGAGCAGCTTTTCCATGCGATGTGAACTAATGATCTCCGGTGAACTGGCAGTGATGCCTTGGAAATTATATTTTTGACCCTCCTGGTCGAATTGCATGGTTAATTCCTTGAAATCCATGAGAATGGGACCCAAAGTCCTTAGCCAGTCTTCACCCAACACAATATCACAACCGCCCATGTCGATAGCAAACATATGATATTTCAAGTGGTAGTCACCAATTTGGAGATGCACATTTTCACAATGCCCTCCACATTTCATTGAGCCGTCATTGGCAATCATGATTTGGAAATTATTGATTGCATGGATATAACAATGATTTTCTTGGACAATGCGATGATGAATAAAATTATGGGTGCTGCCACTATCACCAGAATGATGACCTTCCTATGCTTGATGTAACCAATTAACTTGAGGGTTTGGGGAGCAAAGAAACTAGTGAGAGCATTTAGGGAAATGACTGGTTCTACTTGGGAGGGTCTGAGGGAGGGGTTATGTCCATGGTTTCAGGTGACTTAGACACAAGGGGAGTTTCAATATCCTCTTCCGAAACATCCTCCGAGATGGCCATAAAAAGCTTTTGTTCCTGACACTTGTGGCCCGAAAAATATTTTTCATCATAATTATAACAAAGGCCTTTGAGTTGGCGTTCAACCATTTCAACCCTGGTCAATTTTTGGATCTTTAGTGGAGCAGAGGGAGTAGTGGGATTCACTGGTTTAGTGCAAGGAATAAAGGAGGGTTTTCGGTTTTGAGAAGATACAACTTGTTGTGCTTGTTTAGCTCTTTTATTAACCTCCACCCAACTTTGAGGCCAAGCCATGGACATGGGCATGAATCTCATCCTTGAGGCCACTGATAAAACATTCTCGGAAAAAGGCATTAGACATGCCCTTTGTCCGAAAAGCCAGGCGCTCAAAAGAAGTTATAAAGTCTTTCATTGTTCTAGATTGTTTCAACTTTGTCAAACGTCCTAAATGGTTGGTGTCAGTGTCAAAGCATTCATAAAGCTCTGCCACAAAGTGTGTCCAAGAAATATACCCTTGACGAGAAGTTTTTCTCCATTGCCACCATTGCCAATGTTCTTGATCTAGATGGAGAACACCATACCATAGTTTGGCTAAGTCATCTGTAATGCCGTATAAAGAGAAATAATGTTCCATTTGGGTTACCCAACCAGTGGGATCTGAGCCATCAAATTTGGTCACATCCACCCGCGGAAGGCGTAGGTCACGCTGAAAGTGATAGGGCTGAGAATTATGGGAATGAGAGGAAGTTTCAGCTTAGTTATGTGGAGGTGGGTCAGATAAAGTTTGGGTCAGATAAAGGGTTATCTGCAGGGATATGCAGCTTGGTGTAGATCATCAAAACGATAGATTCAAGCTGGGTAGTCATGTCTTGTTTGAGTTCCTCGATTGAGGCGGCGATGGAGGACTGCATGGTTGTATTGATGGCGACAACATTGGCACTGAGCTGTTTCACTTCTTGTTGGGTCTCTATGAAATTAGATTGCAAGGTATTGAGGCGAGCTTCCAAGTCTTGGCTACAGGTATGGGCCATGATGACGAGGGAACCGATACGGGGCGTGTGGGGTCAAAAATTTTGCTGAAAAATGATATGTATGATTGTGATAAGGGTGAAGAGATAAGTTCAATGCAATAGGTCTCAAATAATGGTGCAAAAATTTCTAGAGTTTTTTTTTTTTTCACCTATGGAGTTATACTTCGGTCTGAAGAATACTGCAGTGATGAAATTCCCAAATGCTTAACCAGGAAGAAATGTGTAGTGATTTGGCAACCTGAACACAGTTGCACGACAATTGATCTTGTCTGTTTTATTTTTTTTGTTTCCGTCGCCGAGGGTTAGGTATTCAAGGGTTCTATAGACAAGGGTTTGCCATGTACTATAACTCTCTGATATATGTGTAGGGTCCAACAGTAATACTCGGCCCAATATCTCAGGGCACTAACTAAGGAGGCTAGACTGTGCCCTTAGCCGTACTACCCAACTACCCAGGTACTAGAGAGTATCTTCCCGAGTGTTATTCTCAGTGGCACTATAACAGTCAGGTGACCAATCGATTTATCTAAAGAGGGATTCAGGAAATCTAGTCTGATCCGTACACAGGTGTTGTCTGATGCGCTACCACTCGAAGGGGTACCAACAGGGGTTACAAGGGTGGCCAATAGATGTGCGCTTAAGAACCACTTGTATTTCCTGCATGTATGAATCCCTCAATTGCGGGTTTATGCGCGTAACAACAGATCTTTGTGGCTTAAAGACGTCGGAATACGTCTCTACCCTGAAAAAAAAAGTTAACCCACAATTTTCTGCCAAGGAAAGTGCTCTGATACCACTTGTAGTATTCCAGATATAAAAAGTATGCAGAACATAAATGAAATGCTAGAAATGCCAGATGAACAACAATATAACCAGAATAACACCACAATAATACTGAAATGATAACAGAATAACACCAGGAAGAGCACTTCGATTACTGATAGCAATGTTGGCGGGCCTCTTCGAGGGGGCAACCTCCAGTCGAGAAGATCTCTATTACAATAATATCCAAGCTAGGGTTCTCATACCCTCGACTCCTATTTATACTATATATGTCTATCAATAGAACCATATAGAGGAAGATCCTTCTAGAAGCGGAAGCTTCTATTAGGTCTTCTTACATTCGACAAATTATACTTTATTGCAAGGCCTTATTAATATTGACCTTTATTACATCAGAATACATTGTTCTACCTATGTGAGGGGTTAGGTCCCTAACAAAGTGATTCTTGTGTTTGCAAGCCACCTTATGTGAGATGTGTGCTAAGTGTTGCAATAAAAGTAAATCTAATCTAGATTGGGCCTCTTTAAGGCTATCCCTCGGATTAGATTGTGGAGAACTTGTTGAAGACCCAAAGGGAGAACACCCCCTTAATATTCATCAACAAGTTCAATAAAGAATGTCAGAGGTCCAACACGGGGAGGAAACAATGTCCCGAGAGGGACCGTTTGACTTCACACACAAACTTTATGCAAAATTCCAATTTGAACAATAGTACATATAAAGGATTGTCCTATTAAACTACTCCACATTGACCATCCCTGGTTCTGATGAGTTCCCCAGGTCGAGCGTACACCAGGGAGCTAAGGGGAAATGTTTATTTTCCAAATTGAAATGCAGAAAGTAAATACTAAAAATGAAACTAATCTAGCAAACTATCTAACTAAATTAATCTAGAAATTGAAATCTAATCTAAGCTAACTAGGAACTTGAAACCTACTCTAATGTTTTGCGGTGCTTGTGATAAGTTTTAAGGTTAATTTTAGCTTTCCCTTTAGGTGTGAATTGTAAACTTGAAATCAAAATAAACATAATATAACAATCACATAATGACACCGTTTCCCCCTAGGGGGATTGAAGAGTGGGGACTTGGTTGCCCACTTATTTTATTGATGATATTTACAATGCTCTTTGGGAAATGCTTGTGGTCCCTTATACTGGACAAGACCACAAAACTTACAAGTTTTCAATGTGGTTTTTGAAGTATGGGGTGCTTATGCGAGTCCCAGATGCTTCGATTTCGCCAAAATTCGGCAGAGTATCCTTCTATCTGTTTGAAAAAATTCACAAAACAGAAACAAACCAAGGTAAAATATGCCCAAAAACACTTTAAAAGTGTCTTTGAATGTTATTAGAAAAACCCAAAAAATATTCTAAGTTAAATCTATGAAAAACTAGCCAAATGAACTAAGAAAAACAAGCTAGAAAGCTTGCTTCCTTGGGGTCTTTGACTATTGTTTTAGAGAAGAAAATTAAAAGCACTTATATGCCAAATTTAGATGATGAAAGATCTTAGAAAAATACTACCTTTTATCCTTAAAATATTTGAAAGAAAAACTTGATAAAAGAAGACTTTTTCCTATACTAGATCTAAATTTTGAGATGAAATTTTCAAGTACAAAATTAGATCTAGTTTATCTCATGCATGCAAAGTAAGAAACTAAATATTTAAACTTAATTTTCAGATCCAAATACTTGCATGCAAAATAAAGTAACCAAAGGAAATTATATTTATTTTGAGAAAGAGAGAAGGAATATTTTGAAAGCCTTGGAATCCTTGGGCAATGTGGGGTCTTCTTGATGAGTCAAAGAGGGACTATGTCTTCATTGAGATCTTGAAGAATGAGGCAAGTGCAACCGAAGCCCAACCTCCTCTTCAATTGTGAGAACCTGCAAACTTAGAGACTTATTGCCAAACAAATTGTTAATAGTATGGTGCTATCTACATAAGATACTTTAGAAGAGCATACACATTAATTGAAATGAATATGAAATATAAAGAAATCAAATGTAAATAAGCAATAAGATTATAAAGCAACCTAGCTGTTCTAATCTTACTCTACTTAGAGACAACTCCACTTGAAGTCCATTTTATCCCAAATCCTAGGGATAACTAAGGAGATGATGTCTCGGGGCCCTCAGGTTGCAGACATGGAGTACCGAGAGACAACATGACCAACAATGTCCACTTGCATAGATAAAGACCCACCCCGCCACCACAATTCTAGGTTCATCACAACGATATCCACCACATCAGATAGCTTCTGAAATACGTTGGGTCTTGCTCCATGAGGTAGAAGGCAGTTATCATGGTGAGTGTCATTTCAATATATGAGGCATTTGAGTTTGTTTCATTTTAAACTGCTTTTGATTATGTAACACATGCTTGGACATTATGCTTTTTGCCTTGTTTCACTTTGGTGGTTGACATTGTGCCCTAGTAAGTGGGTCTCCCTTGGGGATAGGTTTTCTACTGGGAGGTCCTCTTGACGAGTCATCGTGCCATTCCCGACCATACTTGTCACTTTCCACACTTCATCCCCTCATCTTTCTACTTTTTGGGATTTTCGAGTGTACTGACCTAAGAGGGGGTTATCCCTCATTTCATGGGAAGAAGGGATTGAAGGCCCAGAGGCTTGTAGATGGCAAGAGATAAAATCCAAATATGAACCTTCTATATGCTCGCCTAGGGATCCTGAGGACAAAGAAACATCTCTCAGAAGAAACTGATGGGACCCATGAAAAATAACTAATACAAAATGCTAACCAAGAAGGAGCATGTGTGGGCATTGTTTTTAATGCTTAGGTAGAAGCCCCACACATGTTTTCAACTTGGAAAAGCATGATGTGACCAGAGTAGAGTCAATGTGGGCACTGATTTTCATGCTTAGGTAGAAGCCCCACCTAGGTTGCAACCTGGAAACATATACAAAGAGTAAAAGGAAATAAATGGGTTTGGAAAAAGGTTGCATTGAAAATGAAGGTGCAACACACCCTCTACAAAGGAATCCATAAATGAGACACCACAACCCTTTTATTTCATGAACCCCATGCCCAAGAGTCTTGCCCCCATCCATGTCACTTCATCCACATGACTTAGAGAAAGGTCCTCTTGGGAAACACTCCTAAACTTGAGGTACGATTCACCCAATAGGTCACCTTGTCAACCCTCCCCATACCTAAACTGGGCAAATTACATGGGGTCTTTGAGCACTTGTTTATTTTGATGAGGTAGTTTGGATTTACATGCTTGGATGGCTCTTTTATTGATTTGATTTACTCATCATGATGCATTTGAATTGAGATCCTTGGAGGGTGTATTCATTGTCTTTGCAGGACCTAGTTGGTGGACAATTTTGGAAGGACAAGCCTAGCTTGGGCTTCCTTAGGGCTTGAAGCCCATAGGTTGAATACCAAGGCCCACATGCCGGATGATGATGATTGCCTTTGGAGGCCTGATACAACACCATGGAAGACCTATTATCCCCTAGCCTAGGGATAACTAAGGAGATCACATCTCAAGGCCCACAGGTCCTAGACATGGAGTATCGAGAGCCAAACGACTTGAGCATGGCTCTGAAGGGCCCCTCTTTTCTTCAGTGTATTCCACCTATCACCACCAACAATATCCATCACAGCAGCCTGGTCCTAAAGTAGCAGTGGATCTTGCTCCATGAGGTAATGATTCCAAGTATCATGGTATGTATCACTCTAATTTTTGAAGCACTTGAATATATTGTATTGAATCCCTGTTCATTTCATGGTGTTTGCTTGGAAATTATGCTCTTTGCCTCGTTCATACCTAGAAGGGTGACATGGTGCCCTAGTAAGTTGATTTCCCTTTAGGATGGGTTGCTACTGGGTGGATCTGTGAAAAGTCATCGTTTGTTCACTCCATACTTACCACTTTCCATCTTTACTCCTTTCATCTCCCATATCCTTGTTTGGGCATTGGGATTGGATACACTAGGAAGGGTTGTAACTTACCTTGTGGGAAGAAGGGAATAAAGGCCTAGAGGGTAAAAGTAGCTAGCAAGAGTTAAAATCCAATTTTGAAACCTTCAAGATGCTTTGCCCAGGGATCCCCAAGAAAGGAGTGAAAAGCTTCTCAATAAGAAAAGGGGACCCATAAGATAACATAAACACTTGAGGTACTAGTTGATGGATAGAAGGTCTCATCACAAGCTGACCTATTATGACCATGGGCATGTAGTGGTATGACACTACCACCTATCTGGTCACCAAACCAGGGTAGTGGCTCTTGGTGGCATATCCAAGAGAAAGGGGGTCTCATCATGAGCTAGCCTTCTTATTTCCGTGAAATGTTTGTGGATAACGTTGTCACCTCTGGTCATCAAGCCAGTACAGTGGCCCTCAACTATTTCCTTGAAGCACAAGAGAAAAATATCAAAAGAAATAAAGCTAAGAGTAAAAGGCAATGAATGGGCTAGGAAACAATTGCATTCATGACAAGGTGCAAATCGCCCTCCACAAAGGCACCCACAGGTAAGACTTTACATTTCCCTGTTATCACATGCACCCCACGCCACCTCATACACTCACATGATTTGGACTAGATATCACCTGGGAAACACCCCAAACTCAAGAGAGGTTAGTCCAATAGGACACCTTGAGACCTTCTCCAAACCTAACTTGTCAAATTTCATAATGTCTTTGAGCATTCTTTTGGGTTAAGGGGGGGTTTGATGCACATGTTTGGGTAATTTAATTATTGAATGTGATTTACATGCTATGATCCATGTGACTTATGAACCGTTGGAGGGCATACTTGTTTTTGTTGTAGGACCTTGCACGATGGACAGGTTCACATGAGGGAATGATTAGATCAAACCTTCATAGGGCTCAAAGCCCACCGATGGATATTGAGACCCCAACCAAGGGGCATGACATGGATTGAAAACTTGCACTGGGAGAAAGAAGGACGTTGCCTTTAGAGGCACCTTGGCAGACCTAGACCCGGGGGATCTTGCTCCTCCCACATGGATGTTAGCCCCGAGGGCCCTGGACGTCATCCATAACTGGTCTTGTCATCTTGGACGACATTTATGAGGAATTGACAAATGTGGTCAGGGTTTCAGGCCTTTGGAGGCCCAACGTTTCACCTTCCCTATCTAGTGTTCTATACTTGGGGCTCAACATCACCCTAGAGGGGCATGAGGTCACCCCTGGAGTGATTCTTATATGCAAATTAATTTTATTTTGTCTAGGTTTAATTTATGTAAAAACCTGGTCAGGTCAACCCAGTAATTATGAACTGAAATTAATTTTAGGTTATATTTTGTATAAATAAGCAGAAAGTGACATTCATTTTCATCACAACTTGTCATTGGAGACAAGAGGTCTGAAATTTGCTCCCTATTAGGGTTATTGGCTGAAATTGTGAGATGCCACTCTTGTTTAAGGCTCATTTTTGCAACTTTGATCAATTTTTGAAGTTTTATGGTGTTCTCGTGATTATTCTTGGTGAAAGTAAGTGAAATCTGCATTTTGTCATCTATTGAATGGTTTATTTTATGGTTTTATTTGCTCATGCAAGATTATGAAATTGCATGGTGTATTTAATACTTGAAGTAAGAAACTTAAGTTGCTACTTTCTTACTTTTTATTTTCCAAGCTTTTCACTAAATTGATCTATTAAATAGTGAAACTCTAGAGCCCTAAATTTCTAGCACTCTAAGGGTTTTGTACTTGGTTATTGTTGCATAAGTTTTACTCCATAAAAAGGCTAAGGAGAGAAAGGCGCTAGGGCTTAGAATTGCCTACACCCTAGCATTTTGTCTATTGAGGTCAAAGTCTAGGAGGACCTAAGTTACTACTTCTCCTATACTTTTTTCCTCTTAGACTTTTGTGCATCATCATTAATTTGCAGCCTTAGAAGAAGCCGCCCTCCTTGACTCCATTACCCTTGAAGCCACTAATCCTCTTCTCTTACTTCTTGACAACACTCAACTCAAACTCTTTCACTTCATACTCTACTAATTTACTAACCTAGCATAGATTACTAACCATTAAGTAAGTTGTTGCTAATATCACTTTTACAACCTCTTCTCAGTAGCCTTATCAAGCCTATTAACTAAGTAAACCAACCCAGAAATTTCACAAACCAAATCACTATCACTTTGAGGCTTTAAACGATCCTTGCTACTATTCTAAAGGTGCATTTATGAAGTTGTTATAAATTGCTTTGTTGTTGTTGTAACTGTTGCTACAACCACATTTTGCAGCTCTTATCAGCCCATGCTAGTAAAAAAACTGCCCAGAAACTTGTGCTAGGAAAATTGTTATCATTAAGTGCTAAAAGTATGTGTATTACCTTAGAAAAGTACCTTTTTCTAAAGTGGTTTGTTGTTGTTATAGCCATTAAATTGTTGTTGTTATAAACACTTTAACAACCCTTTTTAATTCATTTTTTGACTTGTATTTATCTTGAAAATTGTGAGTGACAAAGCATTATTAGCGCAGATCCCCACCTGCAATAGGGTCTGCTGACCTCCCGGTCTTTGGATCTTCCAATTCTTGAGCCGAAATACCCTTCACACATATAACCATCGGTCTCCTTTTATATGCTCCACTCGCGCAAACATGCACTAGGCACGAGCCTCCACTCCATGTGACCACTGGCATGACCACAGATTGAACCCCAAAAGACTCATCACATTTCACGATTTCGGGACTTTTGTTGTGAGGCACCCCGACTCCTCCGATTCCCGAAACCCCGAAATAGGATAACGGTCCCTAGCTCCTCCCTTAAATTATTCAATGATGTGACCCTCGGCTGTGACCTAGGGCCCAACCTTCGAGTGCATTGGGACTTCGCGTGTCGGGGGTTTGTGAAGTGACCCTCTCCCCTTCTCCCGAAATTTGCTGACCTAGATCAACGATCACGTCTCTCTCGCGATCTGACGGCTCAGATCTATTCTTCGCGAATCGGGACTTCGCATTTTGCGAAGTCAGAGGATCGATTGCCTCTTTGCTCCCGATCCCCAATATCCCCAAATTCTCCCTGGACAAATCAATGGTCCAGATCTCTGCTCGATCAATGACTGTGATCTTTTCGTGAGTTTGCACTTTGTGGATTCTCACAAGTATGCCCGTTGACCTTTCCCTCCTGCGAGTATGCCAAATGATGATCCTTCGCCATGTGTCCTGTCTCGATGGCCAGTCTCGATGGTTTTGAGACTTGGGACTTCACTGGAAAATTAACGGTCCACGTTCTCTCCTTGATCAACGACTACGATCAAGTCGCGAACTCGGGTTTCACGAGTTCTTATAATTTTTCCCTTTGACTTCTCTGAGTCGTGAGTCAACAAAATGTTGATTTGCTGCCACCTGTCCTCTGAAAATGGATGGTCCCGATGGTTTTGATAATTTGCATTTCACGATGTCCACTCTCTTGTGCAACTCCAAAGGGTTTAAACCTTGTGCACGTTCCCTGGATCCAACGATTGTTGGTCCACGTACTCATATCCAACGATCTAGATATGATCTCCTCCTGCGCTCACTTCTCGTTGTCTGGACGTGGGTTCCAATGGTCCATTTTTTATTCCCACAGCTGATCTAACGACTGTTGTCGCTCCTCCTCCTAAGATTTTAATTTCTCCCTGACTTGGAAGAATTCAAAAGTTTCAAAGGCTGCGGCCTTTGATTCTTCGACTATGATCCCGATGTCTTGAGCCTCACTTGCGTTCTAAAGATGTTGTCTCTCCTGAGCTTTCAGAATTGGAATAAGTCCACTCTTTCATAGTCCTTGTGCTATCTCTTCTAAGCTTTCAACTCACTCAATCCCTAAGGGACTCGACCCTTCTGCATCTTCCCAAAAGACTTCCGGTGCCCTCCTGGCACGTTCTGCGCTCGACCTCTTGATATTTAGAACTTGAAACAAGTTCTTTCCTCTGCACACTCCTTATGCTTGACCAACCTTCTACTAGATGTCTTTCAACACTTCGCTCGAGTGTTGGCCTGGTGAAATCCTTGCATAGGTCTTCCTCCATAGTGTTCGACAACTCTCTCTCCTTGAGCTTCAACTACTTGGACCTCAAAGGTCTTTGTCCCTTCTGTCCCTTGAAGAGATGCAAGTTCCCTCTTGGCAACTTCCTCTCAAGCACTCCTTGCCGATCTTGTAGAGTATTCAACAACAATGTAAGTGTCTTCCTCCTGGACACTTCCCTTATCTCTGAACTCGAAATAGAGTTATTCTTGTGCACTCTTTGCACTCGCTCGATTCCCTCCTGACAGAGCTTCATAGAATCCTCATTGATTATGTTTTCTCTTTTTGCCCTCCTCTACATAGTCTCACCTCCAAAGTATTCAGTAACTTTGAGGTTTCTTCCTAAGTCTATGACTCCTCTGGTGCGCCCTCTTGGCACATTCTTGCCTGAATTCCATAGAAATCAGATGTGCACTCTTTGCACTGGCTCACAGAGTCTTCAACACTCTATCATGCAACCCCTTGCATTAAGCCATAAAGAACCCAGACTGAAATCAAAGAACTCTCAGACAGAGAATTATGTCTATCCCTGTAGATGTAACCTATCACATACATCTATAGCATAAAATAACACACATATGACATTCATTCATAATCACATAAACACACAAATAATCTCATGCAGGAAAAACTAGTCTTTGTATTAATATGAATGTTCGTTTACAATATGGGTGAGCTCGGACTGCGACAGAGTCTCGAATCTCTCTTTCTTTTCTTCTATTCTAATCTCATTTGCCTTCCCATGAATATAGATACAAAGATCTTTTTACAAAAGAGGGGATCCTTGAGATCTTCCCTCCAAGCTACCTACTCTCATTAATTTACATTGAATTACAATCAATGGTTGTCTAGTCCGAATTAGATCTAGATCTTATCAGCTTGTCAACCATTAAAGGTGACTCTATCTATAGCTTGTACAAAGGCAACGATTTGGCTCTCCCAGCCTTACAAACATTTAGTTACAATTTAAAATTTAAAATGAGAGGGTTGACGCCTCTCCCTTCCTTGAATGCGCGTTGCATGTGTTGTATAGCTGACGCGTTGCTGGGTTGGAGCGATGCTCCTACATCATACTCCACTGTTATGAAAAATTCATGAGCCCCTGCTCATGAGCTTCCCAACTCTGTTGAAATCCACCTGGATCCCAAACTGTTCTTTGGAGCTGTCCATATGCTCCACTGCTTTGCCGCTGCTGCTCCTGCTTCTTCCCTGCTGCTATGGTAGGCTCCCTTCTGCTCAGCTTCTCCTTGTTAACAGTCTCATGTGCTAACCTCTACATCAACCTTCTGATTTCTTCTATCTCCCTATCCAGCTATTCCAATGGATGGATCTCTTTATGCAGTCTGCTTCGCTGCACTCCCTCCTCGTTGATGGGAATATCAACTTGATCCCCCTTGAGATTTTCTCCATCTCTTATGGCCTTAGCTTGCCACCCTGCTGTAGAATTCAGTTCTGTAGTCTCATCAATGAGTTGTTGTTCAGCTTCCTCCTCTGACAGCTTGACTGTCATCTCTCCTGTTGGCATATATCCAACTTCCTCTAGCTACTCCTTGGGCTGGTATGCTCCACCTGTCTCCAACCTGATCTATTGAATGTGTTGACTTTTCACTATCACCCTTCTCTCTACAGATTCCGACTCTTCACACAGATCAACAAAGTCCATGATGTCTTCTTCCTCCTCTTCTGTAGGATTCAGTGCTGCAGTCATCTCCTGTTCATCTTCCTGGCTGAAAATTTCGAGCAATTCTTCTAAATGCTCTTCTCCTTATGCTGGGGAAAACTTAAGTGTCTGCTCCTTCTCTTCTTCCTCTATGTCAGTTACTGTTGGTTGTCCTTCTTCTGATGTTGCATCTGCAACACATTATCTGGCTTCAACTGGGTTGCTTGGTAGGAATATCTCAATTCCCCCAATGATCAGAATACTCCTCTGATCCTCCTCTGTCATCATTCCTTGCTGATATGAACTCTCAGTTGAGTCCATCTTCTCTCCCTTGCCCATATGGAAATATGGGATTTATGCCTTGACCTCCTAGCAGTCTATGAGATCCTCCAATGATCCCATCTCATTGCCCACCTCACAATCTAAACTTTCTTCACTACTCACTTGACATTTTATGAGGTCTCTACTTGATCTCTTCTCATTTCCCTCTAGGCAATCTAAAATTTCCTCACTGCTCACCTGGCAGTTTCTGAGACCCTTCTTTGATCTCTTCTCCTCATCATCACTGAGACTCTTCCCAGTTTTTGGTTCACAGATGTGAACCATCTCCTCTTCACCTCTGAGGCTTTCAACATACCTCAACCACACTATCAACAACCTTTTCTATCCTCTGGCCAACAATATTTTAACTGGCCACTTCACCTTCTTCTTCATGGGCCACTCATACAACCAATGCACCTTTGCATTTTGCTACATTTTAAATGCAAGATTCTCCATTCGTGCTCTTATCTCGCTGAGTTCTTGGTCTATCTCAGCCTTGTTTTCTACTAGCGGTCTTCTCTTGGACCACATTCATGGCCTTCAATAGCCATATTCTTTCTCTACCTGCCCTCCTGGAAAGTCTATTGTTTACTTTGCAACTGAGAGCATTCCTAGCTTCTCCTACAACTCACCTGGCTGTCAATTGTCTATTGCACACCTCGCAAACAATCACTACAGAGCATCAAAACTCTCTCTTCTTCTTCTCTTCCACCTGAAATCTATAGACAAAAATTCTCACTCTGATACCACATGGCATAGACCCCCACCTGCAGCAGGGTCTATTGACCTCCCGGTCTTTGGATCTTCCAATTCCTAAGCTGAAATGGCTCCTTTGGTTCCCGCTGGAACCCTTCACACATATAACCACAAGTATCCTTTTATATGCTCCACCCGCGCAAACATTCACTAGGCGCGAGCCTCCACTCCACATGACCACTAGTGTGACCACAGACTTAGCCCCAAAAGGCACGTTGCATTTCGTGATTTCGAGACTTTTGTTGCAAGGCACCCCAACTCCTCCGATTCCTAAAACCTCGAAATGGGCTAACAGTACCTAGCTCCTCCCTTAAATTCTTCATTGATGTGACCCTCAACAGCGACCTGGGGCCCAACCTTCGAGTGCGTCGGGACTTCGCGTGTCGAGAGTTTGTGAAGTGACCCTCTCCTCTTCTCCCGAAATTTGCTGACCTAGATCAACGGTCATGTCTCTCTCGCGATCTGACGGCTCAGATCTATTCTTCACGAATCGGGACTTCATGTTTTTCAAAGTCGGAGGATCAATCGCCTCCTTGCTCCCGATCCCCGATATCTCGAAATTATCCTTGGACAAATCAATAGTCCAAATCTCTCCTCGATCAATGACTGTGATCTTTTCGTGAGTTCACACTTCATAAATTCTCATAAGTCTGCCCCTTGACCTTTCCCTCCTGCGAGTCAGCGAAATGTTGAACCTTCGCCACGTGTCCTATCTCGATGGTTTTAGGACTCGGGACATCTCTGGAAAATCAACGGTCCACGTTCTCTCCTTGATCGATGGCTACGATTAAGTCGCGAACTTGGGTTTTGTGAGTTCTTATAATTTTTCCCTTTAACTTCTTCGAGTTGCGAGTCAGTGAAATGTTGATCTGATGCCACCTGTCCTCTGACGATGGATGATCTCGATGGTTTCGGTACTTCGTGTTTCGAGATGTCCACTCTCATGTGCAACTCCAAAGGGTTTAAACCTTATGCATGTTCCCTAGATCCAATGACTATTGGTCCATGCACTTAGATCCAATGGTCTAGATCTAATCTCCCCCTGCGCTTGCTTCTTGTTGTCTGGACATGGGTTCCAACAGTCCAGATTTTCTTCCCATAGCCGATCTGACGGTTGTTGTCGCTCCTCCTCCTGAGCTTGTAATTTCTCCTTGACTTGGAAGAATTCAAAAGTTTCAAAGGCTAAGGCCTTTGATTCTTCGGCTATGAGCCCAATGTCTTGAGTCTCACCTGCGTTCTAAAGACGCTGTCTCTCCTGAGCTTTCGGACTTGGAATAAGTCCACTCCTACACAGTCCTTTTGATACCTCTTCTGATCTTTCAACTCGCTTCATCTCTAAGGGACTCAACCCTTCTGTGTCTTCCCAAAAGACTTCTGGTGCCCTCCTGACATGTTCTGTGCTCGACCTCCTAAGCTTTCTAACTTGAAACAAGTTCTTTCCTTTGCACACTCCTTATGCTTGACCAACATTCTACTGGCCGTCTTTCAACACTTCATCCGAGTGTTGGCCTAGTGCAATCCTTGCACAAGTCTTCCTCCAGATTGTTTGACAACTCTGTCTCCTAGAGCTTCAACTGCTCGGACCTCAAAGGTCTTTGTCCCTTTTGTCCCTCAAAGAGATGCAAGTGCCCTCTTGGAAACTTTTGCTCAAGCACTCCTTGATGAGTTTGCAAAGTATTCAAAAAATCTGTAAGTGTCTTCCTTTTGGACACTTCCCTTATCTCTAAACTCAAAATAGAGTTCTTCTTGTGCACTCTTTTCACTCACTCGATGCCATCTTGATAGAGCTTCACAGAATCCTCAGTGATTATGTTTTCTCTTTGTGCCCTCCTCTGCACAGTCTCACCTCCAAAGTATTCAGTAACTCAGAGGCTTCTTCCTGAGTCTATGACTCCTCTGGTGCGCCCTCATGGCACGTTCTTGCCTGAATTCCACAGAACTGAGATGTGCACTCTTTGCACTGGCTCACAGAGTCTTCAACACTCTGCCATGAAACCCCTTGCATTAATCCATAAAGAACCCAGACTGAAATCAAAGAACTCTCAGACAAAGAATTATGTCTATCCTTGTAGATGGAACCTATCAGATACATCTACAACATAAAATAAAACACATATGACATTCATTCATAACCATAAACACACAAATAATCTCATGTAGGAAAAACTGTTCTTTGTATTAATATGAATGTTTGGTTACAATATGGGTGAGCTCGGACTGCGACATAGTCCCAACTCTCTCTTTCTCTTCTTCTATTCTAATCTCATTTGCCTTCCCATGAATCTAGATACAAAGATATTTTTACAAAAGAGGGGTTCCTCGAGCTCTTCCCTCCAAGCTACCTACTCTCATTAATTTACATTGAATTACAATCAATGGCTGTCTAGTCCGAATCAGATCTAGATCTTATTAGCCTATCAACCATTAAAGGCGACTCTATCTACAGCCTGTACAAATGCAACGATTTGGCTCTTCCATCCTTACAAACATTTAATTACAATTTAAAATTTAAAATGAGAGGGATGGCGCCTCTCCCTTCCTTGAATGCTCGTTGAATGTGTTGTCTAACTGGCACGTTGTTGGGTTGGAGCAATGCTCCTGCATCAATTATCAACTTTGCAAGACTCTTATATCTTTTCCTTGTCATCATAACTTGCAAATTTCAAGATACATTGCTACTACTGTGATCTCATCTTTGTTGTATAATAACTTGCTCTGAAAGCACATAATTTGTTTAAGAAGTCATTGATTATAATTGTTGCTACTAACGTTTGATGTTTCATTGGTAAAGGGCAGGTACAAATCCACTTTCGTTTTCCCTTTTCCATTTACACTTTACCCAAGTGACTTGTTCTATAGAGTGACCTAGAGAGAGGGGTGAGTTTTCATTGTATCTTTTTCCCTTCATCAACCAACTAGGTCCTAGGACGTCTCCCTTGGAGTGAGGTTTTCTTCCTTCTAAAGAGAAAGAGGTACTCTATTGGGGTGACAGTGATAGGATTACCTCCATGTTATGTCAATCTAAGTCTACTTGCATTTAGGCTTTGGGAAAGTATAGATTGTGTGATAACATTTTTGGCGTCGTTGTCGGGGAACATTGAGCAACGACACTTTTTCGGTAAGCCTTTCCCTCAAAGCCTTCATCCTACGAAGCTTAAATAGCGACTCCATTGAGGGTGATTTCCCTCACTCCCTTTGATAATCCTTAAGAGGATATTTGGCGACTTCACAAACCTTTTCCAGGGTGCCACCTTACTCTCAACTTTGTGATATTTCCAATATATGGGATCATGGCACCCTAGGAACAAGTGTATACGACTATTGATTTTGAAAGTTTTCAAGGATACCCGCATTATTTTGATATAAAATGGTTAAACAACTCTCCAAGATTCAGAGGCCTCCCAATTACTCACATTTTATAATTCTTGAAGTATATAAGTGAGATAGAATTTGAAGGGGAGGATGTTCTGGTAAAATTGTTCATACTTTCTGTGGTGTCTTTTTTGCAAGATTGGATTAAGGATTTGTTGTCGTCCTTATACACACATACAAGCGTGAAAAAGTCTCCAATCCACTTGGCATGTACTTAGAGGAAAAATTCCTAAGTCCAAACCCACTATCACCTCGATTTGGACTTCTTCCATCTAGGCTTACTCCTAGGGAAGCCAAGGGGGGCAGACCCTATTTACTATGTGAGTTGTTTAATGAATTCTAGGAGTTAATTTTAGTTTGTTAAGTTAGGAAAAATCTAATCTATATGACAAGCAACAATGCAAATGTAAAGTTTAATGACAACCAAACCTTTCCCTAAAGGACAACTAAGACTAGTGCCTAAAGATTATGCAAGGGGTCAATTAAATTTGTACACAAAGAATACAAAGAATAAACAAGTGATCTAATTACAATGAAATAACTTTACAATAAGTTACAAAATGAAATACATAAATGAAATAATGCCAGGAACAAATATACAATGGAACTACAAGTTAGATAGTAGCACAATATAGACAAAGTTAAATAATAGTTAGACCAAATATACAATGAGATATCCAAACATAAAAGATGCAACTTGAAACAACTTAGGAAATGAAGAAAATGGTCAAGTCAAGTAGGTGAAATAAACTTTGAGAAAGAGTCAACCAAATAGAACCAATGTGCAACTTCTGAAGCAAGAGGATACTAGGAACAAGTTGCCCCAAAGAGATGGTGCGCAACTTGAAGGTAGAATGCCCAAGTACATATACACAACTTTAAAGATAGTGAAACTTGAAAGTGAATATGCCCAACTTGAAAGCAAAGTACATGGAAGTGAAAATGCTAGTGAAATAAACTCATAAACATGTAAATGCCTTGAACAACAAGGCTTGCACAACTAAAGATAACTGACATGTAAAGAACAAGTGTTGTAGGTAAATTTTATGATAATTTTAGAGTCTCTCTTTGATTAGGGGATTATGGTTTTGATGCAACCCTAGACTATGTGTCTACCCCTAGACTCTTACCGCTTTGGCCAAAATGATTGTTGGGTGCTCAAGAAAAAGGGAAAACAAGGACGTTCCCTAGCTCCACAAGTCAACCCAGAATACTTGGGAGCTCAAGCAAGGGGAACACCTAGTGCAATGAAGTCGTCCCCGACTTAGCACCCCCTGTAGCCTCCATAAGCACCATTTTTGGGGGCAAAAGTTGTACTAGTCTGGGTACCTAATTAGACTAGATAAATTCCTTCCAAATATAAGCTACAAGCTATGATTAATTCCAACTTAGAAATAAAGATAGCAAACTAAGATTAATACCCAACTTAAGATACACGATTGTTTCCAACTAAATGAGATATTAACAAATAATTACTAAAGGAAATATTAACAAATTAAACAAGAAAGCAAGCTTTACAATATAGCATGGGTTGGCTAAGCCAAACCTCTTTGCTAGGTGTAGGCAAAATAAACCAATGCAAAATAAAATGACTTGAAAGTAAAAATATTGCACCTAGCCACACAACCTTGCCTTAAGGACAAGTGAGGAAAAAGAATGAAAGAAAAAATAGAAAATTAATCTATCCTAACCTTACGATTTTGCATGGATTGGCTAGGCCAAATCAATTTCAAGGTGTAGGAAAATTAATTACTTACAAAACAAAAAAATAACTTTTTATAGAAGAAGGCAAGCCCAAGAGACTCTCTTGGGCTGCTTACAATGCTTGGAAGAGATTAGAGAAGAAGAGGGTTTTGAAACCCCAACTTGGGAGGCTCTTTTGGATTGTTTTGAGCCCCAAAATGGGTAGCACCTCCCCTTATTCTGGCGAGAACTTGCAAAAAACAAAAAGCTAATGCTTGTTGGAAGTGCTGCAAAAATGTTAAGTTTTGAGCTATTATTAGGTTTCTTTTCAATTTACTAGATAACAATAGCATAGGTAGGATCACTGAGAGAAACACAATCACAAGATACACAACATTTATCCTAGGAAACCCTGATGGGGGAGAAAACCCAACAAAAATTCCTTAATATAGATAGCCAATACAATGCCAAGACAATAAACTGAAACACTAGAGAATATCCAACACTGAGAAATGCACCTCTCTTCCTTCTTCTCCCAACTGCAACTACCAAACTTGCACACTTGATGAGTGAATGATTGAGTGAGATAATGAGGCGCTAGCCTCCTTTATTTATACTAGCTGACAGGCACTGGAAATGTGTCTCTTCACTGGGTAGGGCCAACTTGTCTTCTTAGTGGTTAAAACCACTTTAATTAGGCTGGGGGGGTGACTTCTTAATTTTCATAATACAATTAGGGTTTGACCAATCTGCAAAAGGGGATTTGGTCAAGTACAATGCTTGACATGATCAATACACAAAAGGGTATTGATATAATGAGTAATGACTCAATAATAATTAGAACACTCTTTGCAGTTACAATATTTTAACACTCCCCCTTAATAAGAAGGGTATTCTACAACATCATTAGGAGAGAGAGGGAGCAACAACATCAACAACATCTGGAACACTGACTGACATATCTATAAATCATTGAAAGTTTTTCTCATCATCAATATCATCATCCACAACAAGGATTTGGAATGGCATCATCATCATCTACATCAACATGGATTAGTATAACACTAATACATCATCATCATCAATAACATCACGAGGCTGATACAACATCAACAACAACAACATCACAACAC